>JADLZN010006163.1:0-181167 GCA_018155175.1 Sinocyclocheilus anophthalmus
AGAGACCTCCTTGGCCGGAACAGAACAGGCAAGGAGTTCATAGACGGCCTCCTTGGCCGGAACAGAACGCGAAGTTGTTCTGTGCCCACCACACCACCAGAACTGAACAAGTTCCCCATCCTGCGGGAGGTTCGGAGCCTGCGCCGCCACCTCTAAGAGACTTCGTGGCACCGTGGCTCTGGAGCCGGTCAGTGAAACGCTACTCGGAGTTTCGCAGCGTGCCGCCACCTCTGAGTGTTGTAAGCCGGTGCCGCTGCCTATACAATCGCGTGGATTACGCGGCACAGATTACACCATAAAGCAACCCCCCTACATGGGTAGGCTGCATACGGATGATTCAGGGACAGGAGGGCTAGAGTGAGTAGGTTTGGGATACCAGCTGCGCGTGCAGACACCAGCGGTGCATCCCTCACACTGGACACCCGACTGGGATACCGACGGACCGACCCCGAAAATCTGGGTGCAACAGACAGGACGTGACATGTCTCTGGATGATCAGCTGTGATGCGACCTGAATCTGTATGAATAGCTGAGACGTGACTAGACTCTGGACAATCAGCTGAGACGTGACGAGTCTCTGATGAACATCTGAGACTTTACTGTACTCTCGACGGCAGCTGTGAACTGAGCGTCTGACAACAGCTGAGACTGACTAGGCTCTGACGACACTGAACTGTACTGGACCTCATGAGATCACCGTGCACGTTTACTTACTCATGAGATCAGCGGATTGACTTGACTCAGAGATCAGCGGTGACTAGATTTGACTCGTTTATAATGACTTGTAACTTGACTCGCTCAGACTCAACTGTACTTGACTTAGCCCGGATCATACAACCTTGACTTGATTTGACGCTGATGAATCAACTGTGACGCTTACTAGATCGCAAAGCAACTGTGACTTGACCTGACTCGTGAAGCTCAGCTGTGACTAACTTGACCCCTGATACGAATTGTAATGTGAGCTTGCCTCGGACTTCATTTTACTGACTACTCATAACTATCAACTGGGACCTGACTAGAATCATAAATATCATCTGTGACTTACTAGAATCATAACTATCATCTTGACGTGACTAACATCTACTACCAGCTGGACTTGAAGAATCATAACTATCACTGTGACTTGACTAGAACCCTGATCAGAAACTGTATCTTGACTGCCTCCCATGCCGTCAAACTGTGGATTTTGACTAGAATCTAACTATCGAGCTGTGACTTGACTAGAATTCTACACTGTGACTTGACTAGAATCATAACATCCTGCTGTGACTTTGACATAGAATCCATTAACTATCAACTGTGCCTTACTAGCCCCTGTCAACGTGACTTGTCGTCCCCATGATGATCACTGTGCGTTGAGCTAAATCATAACGTCCTTGCTGACTATACTCATACCCAGCATCTGTCCTTACTAGACTCTGAAAATGCTGTAGCTTGACTCTGACTCATGAAGCATCAGCTGTGACTTGACGCGCGCGGTTGTTTCCGCCCTTTTGGGATGTTCACCAAAATGAATTCTGATCTATACACTAATTTGCAGATTTGCTACAAACACGTTTATGCTCCAGTTGAGCCCAACAGATGTACAAAATTAACCATTCTGAAATCATGCTGGATACATTTTTCAGAACTTGTGAGTTTTTTCGCCTTCAGTTTTGAAGCCATAGAGTACATATTTTAAGTTTGCATTAATATTTTGTTATTATGTTTCACGCATTTGCTATACGCCAATGGGGTTGTGTTGTGTGTGGTGGTGTGTGCATATATCTATATATATAGATATCTATCTCTATCATTATATATCTATATATATTATATGTATTAAAAAAACAGAAATTTTATAACAAAGTACAATAATGGCATAACCCTACTGGAGAGAAAAAACTACCATCGTCTCTATCCAACCCTTTTGTAGGGTTACTTGATCACAACATACGTTTCATACATAAATTTGAGTGGGACTAAAACTTATCTCAGTGGCACAACTTGCTAGAAAACTATTAACATTATCCACGCAGCTCACACTATACCAATCCAGGCTATACCTTTACATTGTCAACAATATTACAGAGAGTTGATAGAAGGGATACACCCAATGTTACATTGAATACTGACACCTAAGTTATCCATATCAACAATGTGAACCAATCTATTACAGTTATGTCCTCAAATTGCTAAACACAGCCATCCTCTACACCCATGACCGTTGTCTCACACTTTACTAATCATAGCATTTTTCCAATATCCTAACACATTTCCCTGAGACCAATTTTCACGTAAAACACAATCCTCCGTTTCTCTAATCTTAACAACATGTTTCTTTCTAAACAAATTTGCAAAGAACTCGCCAATATCTCCAATGAACTCTGTGTGCAAAATGCTTGCCACAGTCGCAGATTTGAACACAATGACCCCTGGCGTCATCATTCCCCCACTAGGGACGACTCAATTGAAGACACCTGTTGCTAATGCGTGACCCATGTCTAGAAATCAAGTTCAGAAGTGCCCCAGTTTGCTGAAGATTCCAAAACAACACAATGGATGAAGGCATAGCAGGGGAAGATGATCGCAGTCAGAGGAGGCGTAGCTGGCCATGGAAGAAGAGAGCATGCCAACGGGGAAGGAGTTCAATCAGGAGAAGAGGCATGCCACAGGGATAGGAAAAGGTCCGAGGAGAGAAGACCCCTCGAACCATCATTACAGACCGAATGCGAGCACATTCATTGCCTGGTCCATTGTCCATTGCTACACGGCGATCGGACTACGAGTCTGTCCAAACCTGAGTAGGTTCACCGTGGCCACCATTATCAGTGCATTCAGACAACACAACAGGTATTGTACCCTATTGCTTTCTTTGTCACAATACAATTTTACAAGCCTGTGAAAGTAGCCTATTGGTTTCAAATCAGTTGTTACTGTACTGTAAAACATGTCAATTGACAACACAAGTTTCTTTCTTTAGAGTTGAAAGAATGCCACACAGAGGTGGGAGGGTTGCCATATTTACAGCGGCACAAGAAACCCTCATTGTGGATATGATTCGTGAGAACAACCTCATCAGACTCCAGGAGATCAGAGACAAAGTCATTGCCGATAATGTCAACTTTGAGAGCATTGATGATGTCAGCTTGGCCACAATAGACCGAGTTCTCCGGCGCCAAAAGATGCGGATGAAACAGGTCTATAGGGTTCCCTTTGAGCGCGACACAAAGACCTACGTTACGAGTATGTGCAAGTAAGTATACATCCATGTTCACAGTACAGTTAGTGGACATACTGTGTTGCTCAGTGGCCTACATTACTTCTGGACTATACTGTGCTACCTGATTGACTGTTGTTTTGAACACCTGTGCACTTTCACATTTTCACAGAGGATATTACAGTTGGACGTGATGGCCAGACCTCATGAGTACCTCTTTCTGGATGAGGCTGGCTTCAACCTGCAGGAATGAAGGCAAAGAGGCCGTAACATCATTGGTCAAAGAGCCATCACTGAGGTTCCTGGCCAATGGGGGGGGGGATATTACTCTTTGTGCGGCCATGGGTTTGGAGGGGCTTGTCCACCGACATGCTGTCCTTGGGTCTTACAACACCCAACGTCTCCTCACCTTCCTAGAGGAGCTAAAAGACATCCTCCTGGACCGCCAACAACACCATCCTGGGCCCGCACATCACATAATCATTTGGGACAATGTACGCTTCCACAAAACAAACCAAATCACAGAGTGGTTCACCACCAACAGTAACCACTTTTTAAACGTCTGTCTGCCACCCTACTCCCCTTTCCTGAACCCTATAGAGGAGTTCTTCTCATCGTGGAGATGGAAGGTTTATGACAGACAACCATACACTAGAGAGAAACTCCTGACTTGCAATGGAGCTGACCTGTGTTGACATCCCAGTGGAGGCCTTCCAAGGATGAATTCGCCATTCCAGGGCGTTTTTCCCGCGGGGCCTGGCAAGAGACAATATAGCTTGCGATGTGGATGAGGTGATGTGGCCCGATGCAGCTCAGTGACATGATGCCGCACAGTGATTGTGGTGTGAATAAAGTAAATAAAAAAACTTCACACCCTGATCATGTTTTCAAGAGTACTGTTGTGTGCAATAGATTCTGTTTGTTGTGTTACAGTAGTGTACATGCAGAATTTACAATAGATTTACTCTTCATATGAAACTCACAAATCTAAATACCTAATCCTCTGCAGAGATCTAAGAACATCCATTACTGTAAAGTTTCTAAAAAATATGCATTGGCAGTTATGAAACAAAGAACCTTCTCACAAATTGAGCATTGTGTTTTCAATTGTTTTGCTGTAGTGTGTAATGATGTGTATAGTGTTTACATTTTTGAAATCTTCGAGCTGCTCTTTTGGTGTGAAAGTTTGAGTTTTGAAGTGAGAAGGTGTGGTTGTGTTTATGTAGCTTTAGAAAAGGGTGTTGTGTTTAGACACTGGGGAACATGGAGGAAACGTTTGTGAAATGTGTTTTAGCATTTGAGAAAAACCGTAATCCAGTGGGGCTAGTTTTGGCTGGTTGGTATTTAGTGGTATTATTTGGACAAAAATAATTTTTACCCACTGTTGACCATTCTAGTGTAGCTGTATGATCTTATTAAATGAATGAATTGTTTACATATAAGTTGCTTTGGTGGTTCTCCACTTGACGTCCAAAGTAAAATCTGTGTGCTAAAGCAAAAGCTTTTCAAGAGTAAAACATGCTTTGAAATTGGCTAGGCACCATTAGCTAATTTTCTGTCAATACATCGTTAACTGTTGTTATTTAACTACTTAGTCTGCATAAGTATGAATTTGAGCTAGGCATGTATTTTCAGAGGTTAAAAGTTTGGGGAAATTGTGCGGTTTCAGCATTAAGTTGCCAAAGTATGATCAGAACATACACACGCCATGCCACATCAAGGCCAGTTGGACAGAGTGTGGGTGTTTTGCTGGTGCGATATACAGTAAGCCTTGATCTCCGAACCAACGGAAATGATTTCAAACCCACTGTTTCTGTAGTAGGTCTGATGCATGTAGCTGTAAACTCATTCTGTTCTTTTATTGATTAAAATTGTAAAGAGGTAAAATACGGTTCAGGTTTAAAGTCCTATTCCATTGACGTACTTTAACAATTGTTGTGTTGTGGTGTGGTGTGTGTGTGTGGTGTGTGTGTGTGGTGTTTTTGTGTGTGTGTGTGGTGTGTGTGTGTTGTGTGTGGGTGTGTGTGTGGGTGTTTGTGTTTAGCTCACCATATCTTTGATCTGTGAGAGTGTGATCTGTAGAGTGACGTTAAGGGCTTTGTCTGTGTCCTCCACAGGCCGTAAAGCATTAGAATAGTTCTCCTTTAGGTCATTCAGCAGTTTTTGAGCAAAACGACCCTGAGCAGAGAAAACAACTAGAGAGGACATTATTTAGTTGTTTTCATTAAAAATGTTATCACCTCTATCATGAAAATTGACAGTTTGTTTGAAATTTAGCACATTCATTGCAATATTTTCCTCAGGGTGTAGTATTTGTGAAACTATGACTACCAGATGATTCTCTTGTAAGGCACCAATAAAGAGTAAAAAAAAATAGTAAAACACATTTTGTTTTAGACATGTAGTATGATAACACCACAATACTTTAGTATACTGACATAAACGCCATGAATACAAATGGTAATCATCACCACAGTATATATTAGACTAGATATTAATATAATTATGCACGTGCACACATAGACATCAAAGGGGGCTTGAGCACCTGCCTTTTTTCTTCCTCGAGAGAAAGTGCCCTTTTTTCTGGAGTTTTTATATAATTTACCGGGAACTACACATATATTCTTTTTATATAATAACTACTTAAAAAGTATTTAGTCAGCCACCAATTGTGCAAGTTCTCCCACTTAAAGATGAGAGAGGCCTGTAATTTTCATCATTTGGTATACCTCAACTATGAGAGACAAATGAGAAAAAAAAATCCAGAAAATCACATTGTAGGTTTTTAAAGAATTTATTTGCAAATTATGGAAAATAAGTATTTGGTCAATAACAAAAATTCATCTCAATACTTTGTTATATACCATTTGTTGTCAATGACAGAGGTCAAACGTTTTCTGTAAGTCTTCACAAGTTTTCACACACTGTTGCTGGTATTTTGGCCCATTCCTATATGCAGATCTCCTCTAGAGCAGTAATTTTTTTGGGGCTGTCGCTGGGCAACACGGGTTTTCAGCTCCCTCCAAAGATTTTCTATGGGTTGAGATCTGGAGACTGGCTAGGACACTCCAGGACCTTGAAATGCTTCTTAACGAAGCCACTCCTTCGTTGCCCGGGAGGTGTGTTTGGGATCATTGTCATGCTGAAAGCCCCAGCCACGTTTCATCTTCAATGCCCTTGCTGATGGAATGAGGTTTTCACTCAAAATCTCACGATTTCATTCTTTCGTTTACACGGATCAGTGGTCCTGGTCCCTTTGCAGAAAACAGCCCCAAAGCATGATGTTTCAACCCCCATGCTTCACAGTAGGTATGGTTTTCTTTGGATGCAACTCAGCATTCTTTCTCTTCAAGTTGAGTTTTTACCAAAAAGTTCGATTTTGGTTTCATCTGACCATATGACATTCTCCCATTCCTCTTCTGGATCATCCAAATGCTCTCTAGCAAATTTCAGACGGGTCTGGACATGTTCTGGCTTAAGCAGGGGGACACGTCTGTCACTGCAGGATTTGAGTACCTGGCGGCGCAGTGTTTTACTGATGGTAGCCTTTGTTACTTTGCTCCTAGCTCTCTGTAGGTCATTCACTAGGTCCCCCATGTGGTTCTGGGATTTTTGCTCAGTTCTTGTGATCATTTTGATCCCACGGGGTGAGATCTTGCGTGGAGCCTCAGATCGAGGGAGATTATCAGTGGTTTTGTATGTTTTCCATTTTCTAATAATTGCTCCCACGGTTGATTTCTTCACATCAAGCTGCTTACCTATTGCACATTCAGTCTTCCCAGCCTGGTGCAGGTCTACAATTTTGTTTCTGGGGTCCTTTGACAGCTCTTTGGTCTTGGCCATGGTGGAGTTTGGAGTGTGACTGTTTGGAGTTGTGGACAGGTGTCTTTTATACTGTTAACAAGTTCAAACAGATGCCATTAATACAAGTAACGAGTGGAGGACAGAGGAGCCTCTAAAGAAGAAGTTACAGGTCTGTGAGAGCCAAAAATCTAGCTTGTTTGTAGGTGACCAAATACTTATTTTACCGAGGATTTTACCAATTAATTCTTTAAAAATCCTACAATGTGTTTTTCTGGATTTTTTTTTTCTCATTTTGCCTCTCATAGTTGAGGTATGCCTGTGATGAAAATTACAGGCCTCTCTCCTATTTTTAAGTGGGAGAACTTGCACAATTGGGGCTGACTAAATACTTTTTTGCCCCAATGTATATATATATATATATATATAATCATAGATATATTATATATATAGTATTATCTATAGTATATATAAATATATTCATTTAAATATATTTATTATATATATATATATATATATACGGTCATATAAATGAATATATGTGTAGCTTTCCCTGTCAAACAAATAAAAAATCTAAATATCAGGTCAGGTTGGGAAATGCTGAGAGACTCGAGTTCCGATGCCTTTCTCCCCTCCGCGTGCGCAGCACAGCAGTGTAGCGCACATTGATCGGTACACGCGCATCACAGATAGGCAGAGAGCCACAGAAGTGAAGCCCTCCCTCCCTTTCCAGTTGTGTTTGTCTTGCTGTGAAGGTGAGTGGATCGACCAAGACAAGCTAACCTGTGCCCAAAATTTACAGCTATTATGCAAAGGCTACAAGATTAATTTAGTCTTGCTACCTAGCTGACCATTTAGTTGCTAAGTGTACTAGGGCATAAAATCTAGGTTCGACCATGCACTATTCTTTTCACTGCTGATTTCATTTAATTAGGGCAGAAATTTATATATTTATTTCATTTCATATAGTTAATCAGTATCACCGAAAGACTGATGGTTTTTTCCACCAAAAAGCAGCATGATTTATTTTTTAGGGGAAAAATTGGTTTTTTGGACGTTGATTTTATACAGCCGTTCAATAAACAATAATTTAATATTAAGATATTTATGTTTTAGACACAATATTGACTGGTTTTGCTCTATTTCGCCAACAAATATATTTTAAATTTGCGTCCAGACTCTGTTCCATGTTTTGTGTGTCTTGCTCCCCATGTGCCTTCCTATGCCTTTATTTGGTGAGTTTCCTGTTCCTGTCCTGATTAAGTTCATTTGTCCCAGGTGTTTCCGTTGATGTTTCATTGCTCCCAGGTGTGTCTCGTCATTCCCTCCTCCTGTGTGTATTTAAAGTGTTCCCAGTCCTTAGTTCTCTGTCCACTGTTAAACGTCTTCCTGAGTTTGTCTCCCTTGGTTCCTGGAATTAAAGTCTTTTTAAAGTATTCTCCAGCGTCTCCTCGGTCCTCTGAAGTGTATTGTGAGAGAACAGCGGACCAAAACCTAAAGTGAGCGGTGACTTTTTCCTCGCGTTTTGTTTCCCCCCGGCTTTTTGAAAGTTTTTTTGTTTCCTATTCCAATAAAATTCCCCCCCCCCCCCCCCGGCGATGGAAATTGCAGCTCGCGTCGCCGCCCTAGCTCGCCTAGATCTCCCCTTCTACGAGTACGTCCGGGAGTTCTGCAAGCTCGCGGAGGTAACGGCGTTAGAGGCCAGCTGTCTGGCTTGGGGCCAACCTACTACCTCTCTCCGGGGACCTCCCAGACCCCCAACTGGCCTACTTGTGAGGAAGTGTCTTCATGGTTTCTGGGAGTGTCCGGTCCCGAGCCAGAACATCCGCCACATCTGCTCTTCCCCAAGTCGCCGGCAGTTAGTGTGGCAATCCGAAGGCCGTTAGGTGCAAGCCCCACAGAGTGTAACGGTATCAGCTCATGGGAAATATTAATAATTAACCATAACTAATTATAATTAACTATTCCTATTTTAGATTCACTGTAGATATTTAGCTGACCACTCAGGGTCAACCGTCTTGCCAATTCTAAGAACGTTAATTTACTGGTTAAAGGAAATAACCTTCTTACTTTACAATTCTATAAGTTTGTAACGTAAATCTGCATAATTATTGACTCCGGTTATGAGCAAACAAAGAACACGTCAAGTGTGATACAAGTAAGTTTTATTAACTACCTAACCACTTAAACTATCAACAACTATCATAAACCCATTAATCCTCTCACCTACACATACACACACACAAACCACCTAACAGTAAGGGTATAGAAAGGGTTTAAGTTTAACGTCAGCATAGAAAGGCATAAGACGGATTTTTATGGAACCTTTTCAGTCTATCCAGATCAAAGCTTCAGGGATACTTCAGATTCTGCTTTCAAACCCCCTTTGTAAAAGGTGTAACTGCTACTTTAATGTCGCATTCATAAAGACGTAAGTTTGATACGTACGAGTCTCGGCGGTGCTGAAGAGATCCTGAGGCAAATCTAAGCTTCCCGTAGATCTTTGCTGATTCGTTCGATGAAAAGACCAGTTTTTGAAGGCCTGTCACTTGAGACTGGAAAGGACAGCCGAGAAGGCCTGTCACAATGCTTGTGTTCCTGGAGCGTTTTCTCACATCTTCATCTGCATTTGACCGAACCACCGACTGGGCGGGTCATATGGAGTGTGGCCTTTTAAAGCCTGCCGAGATTCACGCCTCTCAAGATGGGCTTGCCCAATGGGGAAGTCCGGCATCTCAAGTGGGAGTTCTGCGTTTTTATTGCCCTTTGTCTGTAAGCCTGGTATTTTGAATATGTAATTCGCTGGAGTGTTGAGGCACAAATTAGTACCGATTCTTAGAGCATCAATATGTTGCATAGGTATCAGCATGTAATCTGCACTCTCAGTTAGATCATCCGAAGACGAATTCATAGATACTAAACACGGTATATGTAAGGTTATATTAATGAGTGTTTTATCGTAAGCATGAATAAAAATAGTCTATAATACAACAGATTCATACAAAACAGCAATAATATACACAATGGCATGAAGAAAATGGGTGTTCATTCAAAGATGGTTTTCCTATGAATTAATCAGTAGAAAAGTCGGTTTCTCCTGTGCATTTGTGCCTTTCTTATGAGGAAAATTAGGGAGTTTATCCCCCGCATTCCTTTAGGCCATAAAACCAATGATATCACATTGTTACATGGAACCACGGCCTTTTCCCTTTCTGAGGTGTTTAGGTGGATTCTGTCCGGGGGAAGGTTCCAAGACCTCGTAATTGCCGTTTGGTTGCGTGATGGGGAGTTCATTTATTTGTTAAAATAAAAAAGTTTGTGTGTCTGATTGGTCCCAAGCTACAGACGAATATGTGGCCAGCTCGCCGCCCCAAGCTCGCTCCAGCGTCGGCCCACCCCCAACCTCACTCCAGTCCCCAGCTTCCTAGGAGGTGCTTTGCCTGCTCCGCCAAGCGCCCTCCAGTGCCAGCTCCGGACGCGCGACCCGTTCCCCGTAAGCCCAGGAAGGCTCCGTTCCGATGTAGCCCCAGGAAGGGGTCCTATCCCATTCAGCCCAGGAAGCTCCTGTCCCGAGTGTAGCCCAGAGGGCTCCTGTCCCGGTGTAGCCCAGGGAGGCTCCTGTTCCCAGAGTTCAGCCCAGGAAGGGCTCCTGGCCCGATTAAAGCCCTAAGGGTTCCTGTTCCCCAGTCACGCCATGATGGCGCCTGTCCCAGAGTGTAGCCCGGTAGGGCTCCTGTTTCCCCAGGGTCAGCCGCATCGCGGGCTCCTGTTCCCAGGCCAGCCCATTGAGGGCTCCTTATCCCCCGTTAAGCCCAGGGAGGCCCTGATCCCCCGTTCAGCCCAGCGGGCCCAGCCCCGAATAACAACCCCCTACATTCTCCAATGCTTTTTTTTGTGTGTTGGGGTGGGTACTATGGCTCCATCCGTAAGGCCGAGGCGGGGTGGGCCCGCGCCCTTCGGATGCCGCCGCCATGTCCCCTAAACTCCCCTTCTTCCACAGGGCACATTCCCGATCCCTGCTCTGCCATGGCCTCCCGAGGCTCCTGATCCACCATGGCATCCCGAGTCCCCTGATCCGCCATGGCCTCCCGAGTCCCCTGCTCTGCCCTGGCCTCCCGAGTCCCCTGATCCGCCATGGCCTCCTAAACTACCTGCTCCGCCATGGCATCCCGAGTCCCCTGCTCCGCCATGGCCTACCCGAGTCCCCTGCTCCGCCATGGCCTACCCGAGTCCCCTGCTCCGCCATGGGCACCCGTAATGGGTCGCGCGCTGGAGCCCCTGTCCCCGGTCTGTCCTGATGGACCTCCAGAGTGAAAAGAGTGTAAATGCATCTAAATTCCCCTTCTAATGCTGCTTCTGTGTTTTCTCTGCATTGCAAAGATGAATTTAGTTTATACTGATTTAATTTGCTTGGTAACAACCCAAATTACTTAATATTCTAATTGACTGATTCAATTTAAAAATTTGACTGAAAAGATGATGCACACTTTTAGAAAAAATGTCTTTCTAAAGGTAAAAATGCCCATAAAATGTAAAAATAAGTTTAAACTTATTGGAAAAGATACATTTCTATCACTGATATCAGAATATCAAAAATTTTAGGAGTCAGCTGTCCACGGTAGTCCTTAAGATGTCAGCACAATAACACACTCTGCAAAATATCGTCTAATTATTGTTATGGATAAAATCCCAGAAAATATTGATAATTTTTTTTGTCAATGTCACACACCCCTAATATATTTAATGTTTTGATTAGAAAAAATTCAAAATAAGATGCGAAGCCCGTTTTTCCACTTGAGCCCCTGCCCCTCAAAATGACTGTGCACGTTCCTGTATTAAGTATAATATATATATATATAATCTAAATATATATTATATATACTGTGTATAGATAAATACAAATATAAATGAATACATACACAAATTAAAACAAAAGAGATTTGGTTAATGAGGTATGAAAATTAGTTCAAAATATTTACTCTGAAAATCTATTGTTATCTGAAACAATATTGCTTATCAAAGAAATTAATTTTGTTTTAAGAATGTTCAGTTATCTTCTACTGAAAAACAAGACAAAGTACTGATTAGAAAAATTATTTATCTTTTGTCAGTATCAGCATTAAAAAGAGCATGGACTTACCATGTAGCAACATGCTAATGTGAACCACAAGAAATATGATCTTCATATTTCAGAAGAATGGCAAAAAATCAAATAAAATCTGCCCGTTATTATTTGCTGTTGCTTCTCATTTACCGTCCATGGTCATATGTTATTTGCTGCAGAGGAGGACAGAGAGATTGCAAAAAGTCCCATAGCGGTCTGAACGTTGAGAGTGGTGGTGTGCCAGGTACAACACTGAAGGCCTGAATGTCATTCTTACTGTTTCTCTGGAACAAGAGCCGAGGTATCACATAGCATGCACACTACACACGTACACACACTTCTTTTCACTGCGGAAATACTTATGCAAGAAGAATGTGTGATTATATTATTGGAGATCTTCTGTTCTTTCCAAAAACATCTTATGTGTTATATTTTGCAGCCTTGTGAAGGATTGTCTATTTTGACTGTGTGTGATCGAATGTGTTTGTTCTGTCCATCACAGTGAGAGCTGATCTGACAAGAGTGTAGTGCAGACAGGTCATGTGGTTTGAGTGTTACGCACAATGAATTTGAAAGGAAGAGAGGTCTGTCTCTGACACATGCACACACTGAATATCAAGACAGCAGAGATTAACAGGTAGCGTGTTACAATGTATAAATTCTAGACATTTCTTTTGCAGACATGGAAATGAAAAATATCATTTTTACCACCTTTTCTTTGCATCTGTGTCACATATCAACTTTCTAACTCATTAAAGAGTGAGAACAAGTAATATTGTTCCCTGTATTAGTTTACTGGTGGGGTATATTCTTTTTTCAATGGCTGAAGCACAGAAATGAAACGTACATGTAAAACTAATACTACAGTGCCACATTTGTTCAGACTAACATTGTTAATAGTGCACTAATTTTTTGAGAACAGGCTATAAAACAATAAAAATGTATGTATCAAAGAATTATTTTAGTTAAATCAGGTAAACAAATCATTTTTGGGGGGGGGGGTTATTTTTTTTTTTTTTTTTTTTTTTTGTATTTTTCTCACAAAAATGCCAGTCATTGTTACTCAATCGGTTCAAAACTTACAAAACTACAAATAAAGTTATCTATATGCATGTCAAAATGTTAAATAATGACACAACAAGCATTCAAATCTGATCTTCAAGGTAATAGATAATAATAAAAATATGAATAAAAAAAGCTTTAAATTGTAAAAATCACAGATACATTATTTGCAATTAATTTGGCAGATTGCATCAACATATTGTGACTGTGTAGTCAGAACATTTTCTAAATTAACTACTCTCTCTCTCTCTTTCTCTCTCTCTCTCTCTCTCTCTCACTATATATTTGAAAATTCCATTTTAAAAACTTGGGATATGTTTTGTCACATGTGTAAAATATCAGTGAGTTATAATTTAAGTACCATTTTACAAGTAACTTAAGAAACAGATTTCTAAGCACCTTTGGGGAGCTGTTGTAACTGAATCTCTTTAGATTGTCAGACAGCCCCCTCATATTTCCCAGCGCCTACACAGGAATACAAGCACATACACACACAATGACTGTAGGGTCTGAAATGATGACAGGAACAAGACAGGAAGTGGTTCTTCTCGAGGCGTCTTTCTATCTTTCTCTTTCTTTTTCAGGCGTAGGAGAGTTTCATATCCTGTAGTGCACTTCGACATATTATGCTGCAGAACTACATTTCCCATAATGCTCCAGTACAGACAATCATTCTCAGGGATGATTAAATTGCCTAGATTTCACTAAAGAAAGCAGTTTTAAGTAATTATCTTTTTTTCTTGCATTGTTCTCTCTTACATGTTACACTGCAGCAGATCAGGTAAGTATAGAAAAAAAATGACACAATAAAATGATATAATGACTCAGAATGTGTATTCTCTTTGTGTTTTCTGAAATTAGGGTGATTCTCTCAGTATCATTTTCAGGGGTATCTTCCCTGTCCTACACACTCCTTCCTCTCTGACTCACTCACTACTGGCCAGACAACGCAAAGTGTGGAAAATCCTAAAGGTTTAAGTGATGATTTTTAATATCTCTGCCGATTACCAATGTTTTTTTGGGGGGGGGTTTAGCAGCTGGAGCTTAAATGCATATGTAACTTATCTGGTGATGCACAATCTCTTAAATTTTGGTGTAACTGTCATAAATAGGTGATTGTGCAAGGCTTTGATGCTTTATGGGTGGATTGTATGTGTATGTGTATCAGAGCGCTCATGTGGTAAGAGAACAGTGCAGGTGTTTCCTGTTGTAAAAAAGAGAACAGAATGTGTGGTGGGTCGCGTCGAACGAATGTGTATATGTGTGTGTGTATTGATTTAGTGTGTTGTGCAGACCACTGTAAATTGCCAAAGATGGACTAAACATATATATACAGTGGGTATGGAAAGTATTCAGACCCCCTTAAATTTTTTCCTCATTTTTTATATTGCCGCCATTTGCTAAAATCATTTAAGTTAATTTTTTTTCCTCATTAATGTACACACAGCACCCCATATTGACAGAAAACCACAGAATTGTTGACATTTTTGCAGATTTATTAAAAAAGAAAACTGAAATATCACATGGTCTTAAGTATTCAGACCCTTTCTTTGCTCAGTATTTAGTAGAAGCACATTTTGATCTAATACAGCCATGAGTTTTTTTTTGGGAAAGATGCAACAAGTTTTCACACCTGGATTTGGGGATCCTCTGCCATTCCTCCTTGCAGATCCACTCCAGTTCTGTCAGGTTGGATGGTAAAAATTGGTGGACAGCCATTTTTAGGTCTATCCAGAGATACTCAATTGGGTTTAAGTCAGGGCTCTGGCTGGGCCATTCAATCAGTCCCAGAGTTTTGTGAACCACTCCTTCGTATTTTAGGCGGGTGGTGTGCTGTGTAGGGTCATTGTCTTGTTGGAAGGTAAATTTCGGCCCAGTCTGAGGTCCTGAGCATTTTGGAGAAGGTTTTCGTCCAGGATATCCTGTACTTGGCCGCATTCATCTTTCCCTCCATTGCAACCAGTCGTCCTGTCCCTGCAGCTGCAAAACACCCCCACAGCATGATGCTGCCACCACATGCTTCACTGTTGGGACTGTATTGGACAGTTGATGAGCAGTGCCTGGTTTTCTCCATACATAGCGCTTAGAATTAAGGCCAAAAAGTTGTATCTTGGTCTCATCAGACCAGATAATTTTATTTCTCACCATCTTGGAGTCTTTTAGGTGTTTTTTTAGCAAACTCCATGCAGACTTTCATGTGTCTTGCAACTGAGGAGAGGCTTCCGTCGGGCCAATCTGCCATAAAGCCCCGACTGGTGGAAGGCTTCAGTGATGGTTGACTTTCTACAACTTTCCCCCATCTCCCGACTGCATCTCTGGAGCTCAGCGACAGTGATCTTTGGGTTCTTCTTTACATCTCTCACCAAGGCTCTTCTCCCCCAAATAGCTCAGTTTGGCCGGACGGCCAACTCTAGGAAGGGTTCTGGTCGTCCCAAACGTCTTCTTTTTAAGGATTATGGAGGCCACTGTGCACTTAGGAACCTTAAGTGCAGCAGAAAATTTTTTTGTACCCTTGCCCAAGTCTGTGCCTTGCCACAATTCTGTCTCTGAGCTCTTCAGTTCCTTTGACCTCATGATTCTCAGTTGCTCTGACATGCACTGTGAGCTGTAAAATCTTATATAGACAGGTGTGTGGCTTTACTAATCAAGTCCAATCAGTATAATCAAAGACATCTGGGCTCAAATGAAGGTGTAGAACCATCTCAAGGATGTTCAGAAGAAATGGACAGCACCTGAGTTTAAATATATGAGTGTCACAGCAAAGGTCTGAATACTTAGGACCATGTGAAATATCAGTTTTTCTTTTTTAATAAATCTTCAAAAATGTCAACAATTCTGTGTTTTTCTGTCAATATGGGGTTTTGTGTGTACATTAATGAGGAAAAAAAGTGAACTTAAATGATTTTAGCAAATGGCTGAAATATAACAAAGAGTGAAAAATTTAGGGGTCTGAATACTTTCCGTACCCAATGTATACATACATACACACACACACACACTCACGTGTCTACATCTCCAACAGTCTCTCTTACACTCATTAAAGTTTCAAGCCTATTTCTTTAAAGGGACAGTTCACACAAAAAAATTTAATTCTGTCACCATTTACTCACTTTCATGTCATTACAAAAGATAGAAAAAGATACTTTGTAAGATGTCTAACGTCTTTGTCCTGTACAGTTAAAGTTATTGCAGTTCAATCACCACCTGGACCCAATGTCTGCTTTCTTTTTTTATGCTACAAACACACACACCCCCCCCACACACACACACAACACACACATACCAGTAAGGGCAAAAAAGTATTTAGTCAGCCCACTTGCAAGTTCTCCCACTTAAAAAGATGATAGAGGCCTGTAATTTTCATCATAGGTATACCTCAACTTGAGAGACAAAATGAGAAAAAAAAATCTTAGAAAATCACATTGTAGGATTTTTTAATAATTAATTGGTAAATTCCTCTGTAAATAAGTATTTGGTCACCTACAAGCAAGCAATATTTCTGGCTCTCACAGACCTGTAACGTCTTCTTTAAGAGGCTCCTCTGTCCTCCACTGGTTACCTGTATTAATGGCATCTGTTTGAACTCGTTGTCAGTATAAAAGACACCTGTCCACAACCTCAAACAGTCACACTCCAAACTCCACCATGGCCAAGACTAAAGAGCTGTCAAAGGACACCAGAAACAAAATTGTAGACCTGCACCAGGCCTGGAAGACTGAATCTGCAATAGGTAAGAAGCTTGGTGTGAAGAAATCAACTGTGGCAGCAATTATTAGAAAATAGAAGACATACAAAACCACTGATAATCTCCCTCGATCTGAGGCTCCACGCAAGATCTCACCCCGTGGGGTCAAAATGATCACAAGAACGGTGAGCAAAAATCCCAGAACCACACGGGGGGACCTAGTGAATGACCTGCAGAGAGCTGGGACCAAAGTAACAAAGGCTACCATCAGTAACACACTGCGCCGCCAGGGACTCAAATCCTGCAGTGCCAGACGTGTCCCCCTGCTTAAGCCAGTACATGTCCAGGCCTGTCTGAAGTTTGCTTGAGAGCATTTGGATGATCCAGAAGAGTATTGGGAGAATGTTATATGGTCAGATGAAACCAAAATATATCTTTTTGGTAAAAACTCAACTTGTCGGGTTTGGAGGAGAAAGAATGCGGAGTTGCATCCAAAGAACACCATACCTACTGTGAAGCATGGGGTGGAAACATCATGCTTTGGGGCTGTTTTTCTGCAAAGGGACCAGGACGACTGATCCGTGTAAACGAAAGAATGAATGGGGCCATGTATCGTGAGATTTTGAGTGAAAACCTCCTTCCATCAGCAAGGGCATTGAAGATGAAATGTGGCTGGGTCTTTCAGCATGACAATTATCCCAAACACACCGCCCGGGCAACGTAGGAGTGGCTTCGTAAGAAGCATTTCTAGGTCCTGGAGTGGCCTAGCCAGTCTTGAGATTTCAACCCCATAGAAAATCTTTGGAGGTAGTTGAAAATCTGTGTTGCCCAGCGATAGCCCCAAAACATTTACTGCTCTAGAGGAGATCTGCATGTAGGAATGGGCCAAAATACCAGCAACATTGTGTGTGAAAACCTTGTGAAGACTTATAGAAAATGTTTGACCTCTGTCATTGCCATCAAAGGGTATATATCAAAGTATTTAGATGAAATTTTGTTATTGACCAAATTACTTATTTTCCACCATAATTTGCAAATACATTTTTTAAAAATCCTACAATGTGATTTTCTGGAATTTGTTTTCTCATTTTGTCTCTCATAGTTGAGTATACCTATGATGAAAATTACAGGCATCTCTCATATTTTTAAGTGGGAGAACTCGCACAATTAATGGCTGACTAAATACTTTTTTTCCCCAATGTGTATATATATATATATATAATATATTATTACACACACACACCATATTGCAGTTTGAGTACAATCCTGTTGACTATGTTACCTAATGCCACCATTCATTTGTTCATTCATCGCAAGAGCAAAGGTTCATTCAACTACACACTCATTTTAAGTTGATTTTTAGAGATACAAAATATTTCTGATAGCACAGGAATACCTTGACTTACAAAACATTTCGAAAAGAGATTTACATCGTATTTACATTTCACTCTGCAGTTATAACGTTTTTCTACGGAGCCACAAAGCACAACGGGGTTTCAATGAGTTCAGAGAGAGAGACGTTCTCCTGCTGGGATGTGGTTTCAGGGTCTGAACTCTTTAGTTCTCCAAAAGCACTGGCCTACATCACCTCGTCTCCATAAACCACATAACATATACTCCTTCTTTCTGTTGCTCTGTCTTCTTCTTCCTCTGCCGACTCTTCCTTTTATGTAGTGCGAGTGGTAGCACGCATCTCCTTTGTTTTTACATTTTGCCTGTGTTAATTTGGTGACAATTTTATAAAACATTCTGCTGTCTAGTAATATAGTCTCAAAATGTCATAGACTACATGGGAATATTATAAATAAATGTATTCTGTGCATTTTCCTATAATCTCTTCTATGCGTCAATCCTTATTCACATGACCAGTTTTATATTGTTCCCAAACAAAGCTCTATCAGTTTGCTGGACAAGCAAAGTGTCTGCTGTGATACACTGCAAATCTGAAAATATCTGATGTAAAATATATAATCCTAATCATGAAGGTCTGTGCAGTATTGTACAGTGCTGTTGAAGCTTAAGTAGAGATCAGCTCGAACAATGTGAACTCTGTCTCTGTTTTCTTTGTGTTCATTCTCACCAAACACTAGCACACACTTAACTCTCACAACTGATAACCAAACCTGGAACCTCAGAATACAGAGTGTTTCAGAATGGCTAAAAATAATATTCTCGCTTTATGTCCTGCATGTACACGTATGTAGAGTCGTAATAGAGAAGACATTGTGTATAATGTAATACATATTATATCTGGTGTGAAAAAAACCCCCGCTTAACCCGTGGCTTGCAAAGTGACTATATGTCAAGACTATCTCAGATTCAGATGTTTATTGCATAACAACAGAAGAGATAATTCACAAATGTTATCATGATTTATTTGTAACATGCCATATACTGATCTATATTTAAACAGAACATATTACATCAAATGAGGTAAGAAACAGCTTGGTTATTTTTCTGTGCAGATATTTTGTAATTAATGTTTATGATGTCAATAACTAATTTGTAATGGAGGTCCAATTTACCAGTGTTTTAAAAGATTTTCAAAAGATAAGTCTATGTATAAGGTATCTTCAAAAATGTATTGTTTGTTGTTGTCAATCGAATATATGAAATATCGCCTAGTAAATTTTTTAGCTCATATTCATTCAAATGAGTCATGGGGACCCCAAGTGGCCTCTAGAGGGCCTAGTGGGCTGCAGAAAATTTCAGCGAATTAAGTGTAAAAAAAAAAAAAAAACCTTTGCAACAAAGTTTATGGTAAAAAATAAAATAAAAAATGCTATACAAATAAATTTAACTCATTAATAAACATTTCGAACAATAATATTTTCCAGATAATATTATTTATTTAATAATTTATTATTGACTTTTTATTGAATTCTCTTTTTTCCTCATATCGTAAATGCGTCTAATTAGTTCAATTGTATGTTTTTAGGAATGGGGGGGGGGCGGTCCTTCAAAAGGGGATTGTCATATTTAGGAATTCTTGGCATTAATAAGTTTGAAAACCCCCTTTTCAAAGTAATTTTTATTTTTGATAAACACTTGCCTTATGTTCATTTAGTCAGAACGTATGTAAACACATTTTTCACGGTTTGCTGTGCATGACAAACCACACAGATACATTAGCAAAGTAACAGCAGATGGTGATCTCAGTGTGACATTATGATGTGAATTCTTATTTTACATGATCACAAGTGTAGGAGAGGAACCAGCAGACTAAGAGTGGATTTTAAGAGTCTGTTTCGGTTCACAAGAATGAAATTTAAAACTGAACTTTAAGAACTACAATCTAAAAATTTACATTTTGCAACACATGTAGCAGTGCAATAAAAGATGCACTTGTAAAATCCTGTGATTGATCATTTTATATTAATAAAATTAACAAGGACACAGCTGTTTAATGATATATGTCCCCCCTGTATATTGGGGTTGTTCTTAACTACTATGTACTTACATAAAAAAATAAGTATATGTCCTTATTGTGTTCATGTTGTATTGCAAAACACTTTTGCTGTTATTGAGGTGGGATACAAGTAAGGTTATGGACAGGTTTGGTGGTATGGTTAGGTTTAAGGGTGGGTTAAGGCGTAAGGGATTGGTCAACAGTGTAATTATACAGGAATTAAATACAGATGTAATTAAATGCAGACATTTAAAAAAATGTAGTACAATGTATTTATGTACACAATAGTGCATTGTATCAAATGTTTAATTTAAACGTAAGTACATAGTAGTTAAGGCCAGCTGATATAACCTGTTAGCGTTCCAACGTGGTACGTTTTGTGCTTAGTTACATTTTCCAGGAATGCTAAGGGGATAAAGTGGGACCGAATAAATACCTGTTCAATGTCTGTAATGTGTTTAATATATGGTCAGATTTCAGAACCTGACTCAAAATCAAACAAGTCTTTTAAGTAAACCGTATTTAGACATCAGTGTTAAGAAGTCTTTGTTGAGGCTTCAAATACTTGGTTTTGTGTGAGAAACAATTTTGTCTTAGTGATGAGAATTAAACAACATCCCTCTATTAAAATAATTAGGAGATTTTACAGGGGTTAAGGTCCATCAGTCTCCGCCTTGTCCGTCTTCGTTCCCGATTAACAGCTGTTCGAACGGCACACTCAAAAACCTGTTGCACACCACGATTGCTGAGAGCCGAGCATTCCAGGTATCCCTTGGCACGGATCTCCTGTGCCACCTGTTTGCCCTCGGAGGCTGTGGTGCAGTTAGTACGATACGGGCCCATCTCACGATGGTCTGTCTGTGTGGCAACAACCAGCACAGGTACTCTTGGAAGAAATTCCCTCACTTCAGCAATCCATTTATGCCGCAAATTATTTAACGAATTTGGATTTGCCACCGAATAACATAGCAAAACCACATCGGCCTGCTGATAGGACATGGGTCGGATTTGGCGGAATGTATCATGTCCTGCTGTATCCCACAGTCCCAAGCTGATCTGGATTCCATCCATGAAAACATCAACGCCAGTGTTTTCATAGACAGTCGGTCTGTAGCTGTCTGGGAAAGTTTCAGAAGTGAATCGTACAAGAAGTGCAGTTTTACCCACTGCACAGTCCCCGACCAGTACGCATTTCACTGAGGTCTCTGCCAACCCATTCATCCTTCTGTCGCTGGTGTTGTAGTTATTGTAAAGTACAGTCTAATGCTTCTACAAAAATATATCAGCGGTGTCCGACAGATGATGAAGTCATCGTTGTAATTTCAAGTTTGCAGAACTGTGAGGACTAAGAGTAAAAACCCTGCACGTTAAACAGCATTCTGAAGTCTTCTTCACGCTCTTCGTCTTGTGACGTGGTGATTTACTCCTCGGCTCTGTATTCCAGTGAAGGTTTAGGAACTGAGGTCATTATGTACCATTAGAGATATTTAAGACAGAAATCCAGAAGTCACCCAGCCGTATCTTTCGTTTGACCGTTGTACTCTCTCTGACTCTGGCTTAGTTGAAAGAATAAAGAAGTACAATTACTATTATGCAATCACAAAACACCAAGAAATGTTTTCATACAATGAGTTTTTTTTTTTTTTTAAGATTTATTTTTGCTGGTTTAGGCCTTTTATTTAGATAGGACAGAAGGTCAACAGGAAGTGAAGTCGGTGGGATCGGGAAAGCTCCACAACCCAGGAATCGAACTCGGAACACCCAAAGTGCAACAGTGCTACAGGTCAGTGCGCTGCCCACGAAGCCATCGGCGCCGACACAATGAGTTTTTGTTTTATATGTAACCTTAAAATAGATTTATATGTAATCTAATTTGTCTCAGATTTAAAGAAATTATAAGTTACAACGTTCTTAAAAATACATTCCTTTGTGTTCCACAGAATAAAGAAAGTCATACAAGATTGAAACGATGTGAGAATTCTGTCAATTTCTCATTCTCATTTTTGTGCTAAATATACATTTAAAAAAGAAATACTACAACATCGTGCAATAAACAATAACTCAATTTTTCGTTTTCTCCTCGTGTTTCACAGAAGTGAAATATAGTACAATGTCCCGCTAAATTACAGAGCACAGTAGACCTTTCTCATTATGAGGCCTAAAGTCGAATTTAAGAATTTTTTGTTGTGTGTTCTAAAAAAATGCTGTTTAACACAAATTCCACAGCATATTTGTTTATTTAATAGATCTATGGGACAGTGCTGGTAAGGATATTTTTTACATAACACAACCTTATAGATGATTCTCGTCATGAGAGGAAAGTACACTGATGATTCAAACAGCTGCTCCAGTTAATACCACAACAGGCCAAATGTTTGTAATGTATTCTGTCTGAAAACACTTTTTAACATTATCAGACTACTCTTAAGAATAAGAATAATTTGGCAAGTATTTAATAGTCTCTACGGTTTAGATACAGTTCTGTGCCAATATAGAAAATACCGTGTTTTAAAATGACTCCAGTAATTATATCTTCATCGACAGCTGAAACACATCAGGATTCTTAAAGTCTTGTGCGCTTCTTGAAAGAAATACTGAGTATTGGAAAAATAATCTAAATTTAGAGGATTACACTACATTCGGTGATGGAACACACACACTGTTGTCAGACTCTAAGCATTGTAAGGTATAACACAAATATAGAATAAAATACTTTAGATATTTGTTCATCAAAAAATAATTTATTTTTCAATTTATTTAATGAAGCCCTTGGTAACCACGTTATATTAATCCAGGGAACAAGAACGTTATGATTTTCATTTTTTAAAGACACACAAAAAATGGATATTTCAAAAATCTCAATTTCAATCAACATTTAAAAATAATTCATTTAAATTTAAACCGGTTAAGAACCTTACAAATAATGAACACTACAAATACCAGGTTTGGATTGATGATCAATTTATGCAGATGAAATAAGTTTATAGATAGAAAATACATTTATAAAACGGATTCACTGTTTTAAACTGAAGCGTAATATAGTTAATAAATGTATTACAAAGAAAGCAACTCACCTCTTTGAACTCTTCAACTGTGAGATTTACAAGTTCATGTAAATCAACTCAATTTAGCATGTTATTTCGTGTAATTTAATTAAGCATTAAAGAAAAGATCAGAACTCAGTCGAACGCTGCATATTTCTCAGAAGTTAAACAGTTAAACTCAGGAAATTCAAATACTCTTAAACACAGAGAGAAAATATATGCCTTCACAGACAGAGCATATGTTGCATCCTCTAGTAGAGGGAAGTGAAATGCGAGGCTGGGCTCTATTCTCTGTAAAATCGTACATCAAATCTCTTCTAAGCTTCCGCTGTGACGTTCTCAGCACATCTACGGTATTGAGTCTTGCTTCTTCTGCAGTCAAGAACTCATATGTGAAACTAATGCAGGTAATGCAGCAAAGAAACAAAGATACAAACAAGAACAAGATCAAGCCCTACATCAACTCTCGTCCTGATAAGATTTACTGTTTGTTCTTTGTTTGGGGTCCCTGAGACTATGTGCAGTCTCTATAGTAAATATGTTTATGTATATGTAAATATGTTTTGAAATTAATACTTATTTCCAGTTGAAATGATTTTATCACCAAGTAGACACATTTTAGAGAGGACTGCCAGACAGTATGGCATTTAAAAAGCCAGAGTCTCTCAGATCTCAAACAAAACATGACGTTTAAATGAAAAAGTATAATTTTCACAGTATCAGAGCACTTGTTTAGGTTCTAAAAGGGCATGTAATTCAAGCATGATAGTTTTGTGTTGGACTTCAAATTTGTGTTTACCACTGGTAAACAATTAAAGTAAAGTAAATTGCCAAGTAAAGGTAGCAATTCAAACTATTCAAATTTCCAATGACAATTTTGAAGGGCACTGAACATTTATAATCAATACAGCAAACAAGATGTTTGTGTAAATAAAGCCTTATATTCAATTTCAGATGGCACGAAGTAAGTTGAGTCAACTGATGGAGTTGAAGTGCACTGCACTCACTTCAACAGCTGCCACTTTCATCACGGAGGAATCTGACCTTTACTAATTGAAACAAACGTCAGCTACTGAGCGTTCAACATGCTGAGTTATATTTTCCCCCACCAACGGTTTCTACTGATTAAAGAGGAAATGTAGAGAAAGAGACACGAGGTTGCAGAAAATGTTCAGCTGTGATTTTGAGCTCCAAGCACATGCTACGCTAACCCCTAGAGCTGTGCTAATTGCATAACATTTTCATTTCACCAAAAGAATCAAAGCTTGTACATGTTAAGACTTTATTCTTCTGTTCAGTTTTTTCAACCATAATTTCTAACAAAAATAAAACAATTTTACATATAAATTCTTTTGAGGTTCAAAATATACAATTTCACAAAAATATTTTTTCAGAACAAATTTTTACACATAAGAATTGTGACTTGCATAGCAGCATTAAGATGTCTATAAAATATGTGTGGTATCAACATTTTCAACTGGAAATATAAAAACCAAAGCTGAGCTAAAAATCAAATACTAGCACAGCATAGCAACATAAAATGTTCAATTCTGATCTGGGAGCTGCTCACAAACAAACTAAAATGCAAAGCTGATCGAGGATCAGCATTTATATTTCCAGAAACTCTATTAACGTATTTCGATATATTACAACACTGAAGAGAATAAGCCATCCTATGACATCCCCATTCCCATTTCCATACACAACATCCTAGGTCTTGTAAAACTGACGTTACACTTATAAACCAAAAGTATGGATCAAAATGTACAATAAAAATAAAATTAAATATCAAACAAGTACCTGAATAACAACCCATTTTTTCTCCTATATGGTCTGGTTATGAAAAATGTGTGGCCATTATATATATAAATATAATGTTACAAAAGGCCAAAAAACTAAAAAACCTAATTACGTAAAATTGTAGTGATTACGATTAGGAAGTGGGATCAGTTGGCAAACTTATACTTTCCTTTAGAGTTTAGCTCCAACCCTAATCAAACACACCTGAACCAGCTAATCATTGTATTCAAGACTACTAGAAGGCTACAGGCAGGTGAGTTTTATCAGGGGTAGGATCAAATCTCTGCAGGAAAGTGGCCTGGAAGGGCCAAGTTAGTGGGATAAGGATGCATCAATAAACATTCAATAAAGAATAATATGTATGTACAGGTCAATGCATTATAAAACACTGTGTAAATATGTAGTAGCCTACCTTGATTTTGATGACTTGGATAAACTTTTGCACAATTACAGAAAAACATGAAAATGGTGTATGTAGTTAAAAGACAAAAGAACAGTATAAATTACTGGCACTATTAGTCAGCAGAGAAGACACTTTGGATTAAGGCAGTGGAAAGAGAGTAATCTCAAAGTAAATGCTTCATTGTAGCAGCTCTTAATGAAGTGTGACCAGCACCAGTCCAGTCTTAGGCTCAGCAAAACTGCAAGAAAGACAAAAAGAAATGATGGGAAAGAAATCACAAAATGTACACATGACAATTGGTTATGCAAGAGAAGAAAACAAAATGTCACAAATTAAGTCCCTAGAATGTTTCTATCATTCACATAATCAGATTAAATATATTATATACATTTATAATTGTTTTACCTTAATTATTTAATTTTTAATATCCAAAATTATTATGAACCCTAGTATTTTCACCAGCTAAAATTGGTTTTAAGTCAGTTATGTCTATCTTTGCTGTAGTGTGTCAGTAGGAAATATCAGTTTACATTTCCAAACATTCATTTTGCCATTAATTGTAATAATCCAGAGATTTTTGTTTGCACAAGGAGCCTGACAACATCCAGTGCTCCACACAGAGATCTCATCTCATCATCATCATCCAGTCTGTCTGCAATGACATGAAGAAACAGAACAAACTGAGACAAACTAAATCCAGAAGAAATGTGGCAACATCTCCAAGATGCTTCAAGAAACCTACCTGCGAAGCTACAGTGCTGTTAAAAGTTTTAGGCACTTGTGTAAAAATGCTGTAAATGAGGATGCTGTCAATAATAATGTCATAACTAGATTTTCTTTATCAATCTCTATTAACTAAATTAAATCAACATTTGGTGTGACCATAATTTGCGTTTAAAGCAGCTTTTGCCCTAGGTGCATTAGTTGGAAATGTAAACGGATATTTCCTACCGACACACTACAGCAAAAGATATAACTAAAATAACTGACTTAAAACCCTTTTTTAGCCTGGAAAATTAGAAAATACTAGTGTTCAAATAATTTTAGCCACCACTGTATATAAAACTTATATTTCAAAAATACTGGATGCAGTTAGTATACCTGTAGTGATGATTTTTAAGGTAGTCTAGTACAGCAGGCCTGATGCGTGCCACTCCCCCTTGGCTGCGATTGCCTCTTCCTGTGATGATTGACAGCTGAGGCGGACACAAACCCTGACTGAATTCTACAAAAAAAAAACAACACACACACATCCATTCAAGATAATGCCAGACTCTGAAATCAAAAAATTATCCAACACACCAAAACCTGTACAATCCAACTGCTACATATAATAGAAACATTTTAATTTTTATGTACGTATGTTAGTGGTTCACTTACCTAAATTCTTGTCTGTGAGAACCTGACTAAGATGATGAAGGGCCTCATCCACATGCAGTCCATGGAGATCTAGAATATTCTGAGGCAGGAGTGAAGCATTCACTCTCTGAAATATCAGCATGGCTGCTCTGTGATTCGCTTCACGCATCTTGTCCCCATGCATGTGACCCTAAGCATGTACACAAAATTGGACATGGAAACTTTAAGTAAGAGTTCTAATCAAAGAACAGCACTGCACTTTACATACATGTTTTAAAAAGCTAAAAGACATAGGAAATAAAGCCCAGCAGCAAGTGTCCTGAAAGTTCAAATAAGATGATACAAAACATTTTTTGGAAAATCTTTATTTTTCTACATTATTTAAACTGCTTCATGGAATGAGTAGTTCATTCAGTAGAAACTCTGAAAATCCCTAGAATGGCCCAAAGATACCTACAAATCAGGAGAAATCAGTATTTCTCCAGTTTATGAATTAACAATTCCTGGTTGTGAACTTGCAAAAATTGGGATTTCGATAGAATGCAACAGTCAGGTTACGGAAGTAAAAATTCCATTCATTTTCTCTATAGGGTTTCTGCAGGATTTTTAAGCTCAAATTTAAGTCTTTTTAAGACCTGCACAAATAAAATTAATACCATATGAACAATGTCTATAGTAAAAAAAAAAGGGGCAATAGAGGGCAATGTCTATAGTAACTTATTAAACTGTAAAATTACTGTAAAAAGCATGATTATTCTTCTTATCGATCCACCAGTTCACATTTACAATTGCGTGTTTGCTGCATAAAAATATGGGTCGATTTTCCCATTGGTCTGAACAAAAACAACCCCAATACTGTGTTTCTGCAATACTGGAGGGTGTGTGTGTGGTGTGGTGTGTGTATGTATGTAGGTCTATATAATAACGGCTTTGTTTAGGGTTGGGAGTTGGTTAGGACAATAATTAAGTGTATACAAAACCACATAATTCCTTAAAAATAATAATATACAGAAGTGAATAGCAAGTGCTATAGAATAGTATGAGCTGCTAATATATACATACAAAAAAATCTAAATAATAGAATAATAATAATTTTAAAAAAAACGAGCTATAGGGTCCTAGAAATGCGGTCCGGAATAAAACAGGCTTATTGAAAATGCACATTCATTCTCTGCCAGCAGGAGGCACTTTCGGAACAGCAGAAATACAGCGGTTTCCCCAGCACCTGATTCTGAAACTTGCAGCGCTCATGTTTATTTAATAAAATCATTGCCTTTTGAAGTTTAATCGTCACATTAAGCCTTATTGCAATTCTGGTCTTTCTGTCCCCAAATTTAATACCTCTTGAAATCATAATTAAGACTTTCTTGTACAATGTAAGACTTTTTAAGGCCTTAATTTTGATACAACTAAATTTAAGACTTTTTAAGACCCCACAGAAACCCCGTCTATGGATAAATTGATTTTTAACTAAAACTTTAAAGATAGCCCTACTGTGATCTACAAGACTATTAATTAAGGGTATGTTTTTTATGCCATCAGCCCACATTTTTTTTTTAAATAATCATGGTTAGCAGTCCACTCGTAAATATGATTATTAAAATAAGTTATTTAAAGAAATAATGTGGGCTGATGGCTTCTTGGTGAAAAATATACAATTACCCATGGTTCTGCAAATAAATCTCCAGCAATCAGAGAATCACAATATATAGAATCCAGCATCTTTTAGTCAATACTTTCATATTTTGCCATCGTTTTAATTTCACTGTCATTCACAATGCTTTATGGGATTGTAGTTTTTTTCCCTCATTAAAGCTGTTAAGGAAAATATTATTGTGCCTTTGTCTTTTGGTATAATTTTGCTTGTTAATTGGTTTGATTCATAGCTTATAACTGTTAAACAAAGACTTAAAAAAAAAAAATCCTATAAGAAAAACTAAAGTGAAAATGCTTCCGGAAGCAAGGCTTCTGAAAAGTGGCTGGCACTGTTTCACACTATTTTTGTGAGGTTGTACTTGGTAGACCTACCCATCTGTTAAACATAAAAAATGTTATTGTCTTGCAGCGCAGCAGTTCATTGTTCAATGTGGACAGACACATAGTTTGTCACCAGATGATTCTTACCTTAAGACAGTATTAACTACGTTTACACGTTTGCGTTTGTCTCAAAACTATTCTTTTGTTTTTCGATCAGTTTTTTAGCACACATTATAATATTCATCTCTTGAACCTGTTGTGCGTAGAAACTAGCCACGTCCTTTCGTCCTTGTCGATGAGCTTCAGCTGCCTTGTTAAAACACTCTATCTGCTGACGTCTCTGCAGTGTTGCCTCTGTGCGGAAGTCCTCATATTCTGGATCCTCCGAATCCTGGAATTGAGCAGCTTCCACCTCCCCATCTTTCAGTTTCCATCTCTGAGCGAGTGAGACAAAAAAGCGTCAACACATGGTTTTGGTTTCATTTCAGTATGCTGTATGGTCAAACGTAGCTCACCCGCTCTTTGCTCGGAGTTCTGTGTGCACCATTGCGTTGAAGGGCAGGTTCAGGTGCCACTACATTTTTGACTGGCCCGTCATCAAGTAGAGTATGCAAAAACAGTTCGGTCTGCTCCAGAGAGTAACTAAATAATCACAAGCAGATGGTCAAAAGACATTTCCCTTCAGGTTATTTCTGCGTTCTTAATAATTCTTTGTCTACAATTGCACAATTCTTCAGGGCATATTTTAAAAATAAAAACTAAAAAAGGTTTAGCCAAGAAACCAAGATTGGAGGAGGAAAGGAGGAGAAAACAACATTATCACAACAAAAGCACCATTATCCAACAATTCTACACATTACAATACTAATAATAATAATAATTAGTAAGCAAAAAAAAATTTTTTTTCCCCTGCCCCTTGTCAGTGGAAATTAATATTAGCTGGTTCAGTGCCAACACCTACAGTGCCAGGATGATGAAGATGAAACAAGGGTGGACATTTCAGCTAGACAATGATCTCAAACACAGTCAAGGAAACTCTCAATTGGTTTCAGAGAAATAAAATGAAGCTGATAGAATGGCCCAGCCAATCACCTGACTTGAATCCAATAGAAAATAAGAACTAAAGATCAGAGTTCACAGAAGAGGCCCACAGAACCTTCAAGATTTGAAAACTGTGTGGGAGAATGGGCCAAAATCGCACCTGAGCAACGCATACGACTTGTTTCTCCATACAGGAGGCGTCTTGATGCTGTCATTACCAACAAAGGTTTTTGTACAAAGTATTAAATACATTTAAGTAGCTCAATACTTTTTCCCCTGTGGCATTCCATTTTATTACACACAACTTAATTTCTGAACTTATTTGTTTTGTTTTATTTGTATGTATGGATTACTTGGGTTGTTATCGACATCTGGTGAAAATTTCATGTCAACAGCATCTTTATAAATATATTTTCTGAGAAAAATGGTGACGCGTTCAATACTTATTTTACCCGCTGTATATACTGTATATATATATATATATAATATTATATATATATATATATATATAATATATATATTATATACACACACATATATATACATCACAGTTGGTTGTGAAAAAGTGTTGGCCCCCTTCCTAATTTCTTATTTTTTGCATGTTTGTCACACTTTAATGTTTCAGATCATAAAACAAATTTAAATATTACAAATTTAAAGATAACACAAGTAAACAACATGCAGTTTTCAAATGAAGGGTTTTATTATTAAGGGAAAACAAAATCCAAAACTACATGGCCCGGTGTGAAGAAGTGTTTGCCCCCCTGTCAAAACTGTGGTTTATCACACCTGAGTCCAATTTCTCTAGCCACACCCAGGCCTGACTACTGCCACACCTGTTCGCAATCAAGGAATCTCTTAAATAGGACCTGCCTGACAAAACGAAGTAGATCAAAAGATCCTCAAAAGCTAGACATCAAGCCGAGATCCAAAGAAATTCAGAAACAAATCAGAAAGAAAGTAATTGAGATATATCAGTCTGGAAAAGGTTATAAAGCAATTTCTAAAGCTTTGGGACTCCAGCGAACCACAGTGAGAGCCATTATTCACAAATGGCAAAAACATGGAACAGTGGAGAACCTTCCCAGGAGTGGCCCAAGAGCACAGCGACGACTCATCCAAGAGGTCACAAAAGACCGCACAACAACATCCAAAGAACTGCAGGCCTCACTTGCCTCAGTTAAGGTCAGTGTTCATGACTCCACCATAAGAAAGAGACTGGGCAAAAATGGTCTGCATGGCAGAGTTCCAAGACGAAAACCGCTGCTGAGAAAAAGAACATAAAGGCTCGTCTCAGATTTGCCAGAAAACATCTTGATGACTTTTGGGAAAATACTCTGTGGACAGACGAGACAAAAGCTGAACTTTTTGGAAGGTGTGTGTCCCATTACGTCTGGCGTAAAAGTAACACTGCATTTCAGAAAAAGAATATCATACCAACAGTAAAATATGGTGGAAGACTTGCTGTGATAAATGGAACCATGAATTCTGCTGTTTACCAAAAAATCCTGAAGGAGAATGTCCGGCCATCTGTTCGTGACCTCAAGCTGAAGCGAACTTGGGTTCTGCAGCAGGACAATGATCCAAAAAAAACCAGCAAGTCCACCTCTGAATGGCTTAAGAAAAACAAAATGAAGACTTTGGATTGGCCTAGTCAAAGTCCTGACCTGAATGCTATTGAGATGCTGTGGCATGACCTTAAGAAGGCGGTTCATGCTCGAAAACCCTCAATGTGGCTGAATTACAACATTTCTGCATAGATGAGTGGACCAAAATTCCTCCACAGCGTTGTAACAGACTCATTGCAAGTTACCGCAAATGCTTGATTGCAGTTGTTGCTGCTAAGGGTGGCCCAACCAGTTATTAGGTTTAGGGGGCAAACACTTCAACACAGGGCCATGTAGTTTTGATTTTGTTTTCCCTTAATAATAAAACCTTCATTTAAACCTGCATGTTGTGTTTACTTGTGTTATATTTTACTAATATTTAAATTAGTTTGATGATCTGAAACATTAAAGTTTGACAAACATGCAAAAAAAATAAGAAATCAGGAAGGGGGCCAACACTTTTTCACACCACAGTGTGTATATATATTAATGCACGTTTCAATCTATAAGAATAATCACCCTACACTACCAATCAAAGGTTTTTGAACTGCAAGATTTGTAATGTTTCTTAAAGAATTATCTTCTGCTCACCTAAGCCTGCATTTATTTGATCCAAAATACAGCATAAACTGTAAAATTTTGAAATATTTTTACTATTAAAATAACTGCTTTCTATTTGAAAACATTTTAAAATGTAATTTATTCATGTGATCAATGCTGAATTTTCAGCATCATTGCTTCAGTCTTCAGTGTAACATGATCCTTCAGAAATCATTTTAACATGCTGATTTGCTGATTATCAGCATTTATCTGAAATAAAAAGGTTTTGTAACATTATACACTATACCATTCAAAAGCTCTTTTTAAAATTTATATTATAGAAATTATTACTTTCATTTAGCAAGGATGTTTTAAATTGATCAAAAAAATGATAAAGACATTTATAATGTTACAAAAAAAATATTTTTCAGATAAATGCTGTTCTTCTGAACTCATCAAAGAAACCTGAAAAAAAAATCTACTCCGCTGTTTTCAACATCATAATAATAAATGTTTTTGAGCAGCAAATCAGAATATTAGAAGATTTTTGATAGGATCATGTGACTGGAGTAATGATGATAAAAATATAGCTTTGAAATCACAGGAATAAATTATATTTTCAAATAGAAAACAGTTATTTTAAATAGTAAAAATATTTCAAAATGTTACCGTTTTTGCTGTATTTTGGATCAAATAAATGCAGGCTTGGTGAGCAGAGAGCATTCTTTAAAAAACATTAAAAATCTTACTGTTCAACAACTTCTGACTGGTATGTTAGCCTATAGTTTGAAGTAAAAAAATTTAATATTAATAAGGAGAGTCTGAGAATTATTTGACAGTGATTTCACATTTCTTATTTGTATGAAGGCTAAATACAAATAAAAGGTGAACATTTATTTATTTGCGCCATTTTGTCCCTAAAATATTATATAGTTTTATAAGAGTAGGTTTCATAGAGTTGCCAAATTAATTTTTCATAAGTTTGTAAGTACAGACATCTGTTGTGGCCGTTCTTGTCCGTTTTTATGAGGCTTTTTTAATAGTGTTCATATCGATATTGGTATTATATCGTATCGACCGAAATTAAGAAATATATCGTGATATAAATTTGGCCATATCATCCAGCCCCATTATTTATAGTTTTTATATACAGTGGGGACCGGAAAAGTTAGTTCAGAACCCCTTAAATTTCACTCTTTTGTCTATATTGCAGCCATTTGTAAAACATTTAAGTAATATGTTTTTCCCATTAATGTACAACAGCACCCCAATTGACAGAAAAACCCAGCATTGTTGACATTTTTGCAGATTTATTAAAAAAGAAAAACTGAAAATATCACATGGTCCTAAGTATTCAGACCTATTTAGTAGAAGCACCCTTTTGATCAAATACAGCCATGAGTCTTTTTGAGAAAGATACAACAAGTTTTTCACACCTGGATTTGGGATCCTCTGCCATTCCTCCTTGCAGATCCTCTCCAGTTCTGTCCGGTTGGATGGTAAACATTGGTGGACAACCATTTTTAGGTCTCTCCAGAAATGCTCAATTGGTTTAAGTCAGGGCTCTGGCTGGGCCATTCAAGAACAGTCACAGAGTGTTTGTGAAGCCACTCCTTCGTTATTTTAGCTGTGTGCGTAGGGTCATTGTCTTGTTGGAAGGTAACCTTCGGCCCAGTCTGAGGTCCTGAGCAATCTGGAGAAGGTTTTCGTCCAGGATAACCATGTACTTGGGCGCATTCATCTTTCCCTCGATTGCAACAGTCGTCCTGTCCCTGCAGCTGAAAAAAACCCCCACAGCATGATGCTGCCACCACCATGCTTCACTGTTGGGACTGTATTGGACAGGTGATGAGCAGTGCCTGGTTTTCTCCACACATACCGCTTAGAATTAAGGCCAAAAAGTTCTATCTTGGTCTCATCAGACCAGAGAATCTTATTTCTCACCATCTTGGAGTCCTCCAGGCGGGCTTTCATGTGTCTTGCACTAAAGAGAGGCTACCGTCGGGCCACTCTGCCATAAAGCCACAACTGGTGGAGGGCTGCAGTGATGGATGACTTTCTACAACTTTCTCCCATCTCCCGACTGCATCTCTGGAGTTCAGCCACAGTGATCTTTGGGTTCTTTTTTACCTCTCTCACCAAGGTTCTTCTCCCCCGATAGCTCAGTTTGGCCGGACGGCCAGCTCTAGGAAGGGTTCTGGTCGTCCCAAACGTCTTCCATTTAAGGATTATGGAGGCCACTGTGCTCTTAGGAACCTTAAGTGCAGCAGAAATTTTTTTGTACCTTGGCCAGATCTGTGCCTTGCCAAAATTCTGTCTCTGAGCTCTTCAGGCAGTTCCTTTGACATCATGATTCTCATTTGCTCTGACATGAACTGTGAGCTGTAAGGTCTTATATAGACAGGTGTGTGGCTTTCCTAATCAAGTCCAATCAGTATAATCAAACACAGCTGGACTCAAATGAAGGTGTAGAACCATCAAGGATGATCAGAAGAAATGGACAGCACCTGAGTTAAATATATGAGTGTCACAGCAAAGGGTCTGAATACTTAGGAACATGTGATATTTCAGTTTTTCTTTTTTAATAAATCTGCAAAAATGTCAACAATTGTGTTTTTCTGTCAATATGGAGTGCCGTGTGTACATTAATGAGGAAAAAAAAAAAATAACTTAAATGATTTTAGCAAATGGCTGACATATCACCGAGTGAAAAATTGAAGGGGGTTTGAATACTTTCCGTACCCACTGTATAGATATATATCTATATATATGATATAAATAATATATTATATGATATATATATATATATAGACATAGATATATAGATATAGAGAGAGAGAGAGAGAGACAGAGTGGATATCGTTGGGTTTTTTGCAAAATGGCCTGGTTTCACAGACAGGGCTTAGGTTAAACAAGGATTAGGCCATAGTTCAATTAGGAAATTTAAGTAATTTTTATAAACATGCCTTAGAAAAAAACATTACTAGTGTGCACCTGGAGACAAAACAATGGCACTAATATATTTAAGATCAGTCAGGGCAAGTTTCTTTCAGTTAAAACTGGCCAGACATGCATTTTAGTCTGGGACTAGGCTTAAGCCTTGTCAGTGAAACCGGGGGCATGTCCGGTTTTAAAGGGGTCATCGGATGCCCATTTTTCCACAAGTTGATATGATTCTTTAGGGGTCTTAATGAAAAGTTTGTAACACAGTTTGGTTAAAATTTCTCAACGGTAATGTAAAAAACACCTTTTTTACCCTGTAAAAAACAGCTATTTTCAGAGCATGCCTTTTTGTAGCATTTTCCTTTAAATGTTAATGAGCTCTGCTGGCCCCGCCCCTCTCTTCCGAGCTGCTCTCAGAGAGACTGTTTACTTTAGCCGCATTCATCGTGAAACTTGCTAATTAGCACATTATTAGGCGATATAAAGGTGATTTGCAAAGATTCTTTACAAAACATTATAATCACTTCTTCTGTAGATGAGGCTGGAACACAAATGATTCGCGCGGACATAGACGCATTTATGTAGATCGGGGACACATTCCCTTCAGAAACAATGTAATCCACTGCGAGTTCAGCGGCTCAGATGTCGGGAGTAAATGACGACTGCTATGTTCATTATTACATCCAACAACAAAACACCTCAATCACCTAGGAGTCATTCTTGTCTACATCTGCTCCAGCGGTGAAACAATGGCGGACTGATGACAGTCACTCAGGGCGGGTCTAAGGTAAGACACCAGTCCAGTCTGTGCTGAAAAACTACTGCCAATCAAACTATCGGGGGAGGGGCCTGTCTGCGTGACGTCACACAGACAGGCATCTGAGATCGGCACGATTTGAGAAAGGGGAAAACATTTAACAAGCTTTAAAAAAAAAAAAACACTGGGTGGAATTTTATCATTATAGGGTGGTTGTGTGTGTACACACACTACCAACACACATTTCAGTTCAAACAACTTGTAAAAGTGCATGTAGCATCCTATGACCCCTACTGGACGCCAAAGGGCGCCCTTGCACAGAAAATCCACATATCCAGTCACATAGTAGCAGAACGCATGACCCTCCAGGAAATCCCTTATACGGACAAAAAGGAATCCGCTGATAGCTGGTACTGAGTAAACAGAATATATAAACGTTTTGAATAATGCAACAAAGACAATAAACACTCGACTGCGACAATAAAGTGTATTTGTGTTATCTCTGGTATTTTCATAATAATTAAGTATATTTATAATCCATTGCTAATCGATGTATTCTTTTTAAAGTAGCCTATGGAACATGTTTTCTGCCTCATTCTGTGACAAGAAGTCACATCAGATCACAAAAGGAAGCATTTGACTGGTGTTTTGGTGGACAACAGGTTTAGAAATGTGAATACAAGGGAAGTTTAGCTTTAGGCATTTTAATTTAAGCATGTTTAGCTTGGTTAACGGAAGGCTACCTGCTGCCATCAGAGTAAGTGTAATTACTGCATTCACGCGCTCCTCGGATGCTCTCGTTTCCCGAGTTGTGCTTTTAAGTCGGAATGTGAAAACAACATGGACACTCTCGTTACTACAAATGTTTGTTGGATTTGTATTATTAGAGTTTTCTGACTTGAGTTCACGTGCATTATTTTAGTCTGGAAATAATTTCACGTGCGGTGCCGGTGATGATGATTCTTACATCTGTTTCGGAGAACCAGAGGACAAATATTTCAATCGATCGCTCAGGCATGGCACCGAAATCTGCGTTCTGATTCGGTTCTAGTACATACCGGTTACATAGGTACCGGTGCCATATTGGTACCGGGTTTCGGTACCCAACCCAATAATATATATATTCTCACTTGTGATCTCTGAAGATGTCCCTGAGAAAATGTCGGTCTATGGAGGGGAACATGGAAAACAGCTGGTTCTCCTTCAGCTTGGCTGCACCGTCTTTCTTATCCAGGTCCTTCCGACTTGACCTGGACTAAAACCCAAACATAGCTAATTTTCACTACTTTCTTTCAAAGTTCTAGGCAGTGATGATTTTTTTTTCTATGTGTGACTATTACCTTCTCCATGCTGTCTTGCATCACCTGCTCTTCGATCATGATGTCCCTCAGTGAGACTGGAGCACAGGATGCACTCCAATGATCCATAAAAGGAATTTCTTCACGCAAACCTAATTGGTCCCTCAGTCTGGTTTTGCTTCCCTGCGATTCACCCCAGTGGACAGGACCTTTGTTACCATGGAGACACAAAAAGAGATTGGGAGCAAAGAGCAGAAACAGAGAAAAATTATTTCCAGTACAGAGCAGTTTTCACAAATTGGATACACTTTGGTGTCTCATGACATTTTTAAAAAGCATTAGAGACACACATCCATCCCTTGTTTTTGTTGTGAGAACTATTAGATATGTTAGATAAAGTATTATTAATACTTGATAGAATATTGATAGAAAAAGCTGTCTCACTCTCTTGGATTAGCTGATAGGACAGAGCTGCCTGTCTGTGCTTCTCCTGCCAAAGACAACAGACACTAGGTAAGTTTTACATAAATTCAGAATCAGTCACATTAAACAACCTATGTTGTTTTTTGTAGGTTAATATCTAAACACTGTAAACATAAGAAGATCTAAATATCTGAACTCACTTGGATAGTCTCCTTCCATTTCTGGTGCAGCAGTTTGGCCAAGTTCAGGTCTATCTGCACTGCACAGTCATCTGATGAAAATGCACCTGCAACCAAATGGAGTTCAAAGAGATTTTAAAACTATTTTATGAGTGTGAATGAAGATTGATGTGGTTACTCATTTCAAAGTAAGAGCGTTTCACATTACTGTATTAAAAACAAAACTAGAATCAGTTTCTTTTTATCTGTTACACTACTTATAAGCTAAATAAACTATTGCTTTTTAATGGGCTTTAGCCTTCACGGAAAACAAGTTCTGTTCGAACAGGATTGCAGACAGCAAGGAAAAAACAATGCTTAATGAAAATGAAATCAACCACATAATCACATAGTTATGATAACAAAATAAACAGGCATCAACTTTTAAAAAGAGAAAACACTTCCCAATATCTGTTGTTGTTATTCAAGACTGTGGGCAGAAGGGAGACTTGGTAGAAGGTAGCCAAATTAGGGAAATTCCATCATGGGTAGGTCGTGTAAAAACTACTCAGAATAAAACTTCTCAGGGTTTGAAAATATAGACCCACATTACATTGAATATGTGTTACAGTTTTGTTATTGTTTTGGGTCGCCACTTGATGTCACTGGAACCATTGATTCACTAAATTAATAACTGAATGATTTATTTGACATATTGATTAGATGTTTTATTACCTGGACTGACCCCAACAGGTCCAAAAAGCTCAGTGAGCTGCAATGCAAGTTCAGTTGGAAGTTTCAGCTCCAAGGTTTGAATATCCATTGAACTTGGCTCCCTTCCACCCTGTGCAGTTCTCCTTCTTTCCCTTTCTCGTTCCTTCCTCTTTTCCTCCTCTTTGCGCTCCATTTGGTCAATCTGATACAGCAGTGACTGTGTTATGGCATTCACTTCTGCTCCTGTCTCCTCATCCTCCTTTTCCTTCTCTCCTGCCTCCTCTTCACTCCATTCCTTCAATGCTTCCTCCAGGCATTGAACTTTCTCACCTTCTGTCACAAATGCCTCTTCCTGCTCTGGACCTTGCTGACCCGTGTTGTCTGTCTGTTGCACATTAGCTGTCGTAACCTCCAGTTGTACTTCAGTGCCTTCTGTTGGCTGTTTTAATGCTCCAAAGGAAGTTTTAGGCTTACATTTCTCCTTTGTCATGCTTGCCTCATCAGATCTTTCAGCTTCACTTTGTGAACTTTGAGTCCAATCATCATCAGCTTGGCTAACGCCACTAATGTTAGTTTCTTGGGATTTGAGACTGATGCTACTTCCTGAACTGTTGCTGGAGTCATCAGACAATACAGGTCTAGCCTGAACACTTTCTAATCCCATCACAGTTTCTGATGGTTCTATAGATGATTTACATGACTCTTCCTCAGGAACCAAATAATCATCTCCCTCGTCATCTTCTTTACACAGTCGTTCTCCAGAATCTAGTAACAAGTTGGTTGTCCACTCGATATCTTGATGGCACTTCTCATAAAGGTCCTCCAGAATATCAATGGAGACACATCTGAAATGGCGGCTCAGAATCTCAAGGTTTTGATTTTTAGAATTAGATTCTCTAAAATCATTGTCATCAACCTGAGAACCTTTCTCATGGACCACACGGTATGGCACTCCCTGCTGGCAGGCAGACTCCTGTTCACTTGTTTTTGGCATAAAACGCAAAGAGTTTCCCTCCAAAACAACACCACAAATAGATAAGTCAGAGTCTAACTCTGAACATTTCTTCTGGTCAATTCGCCAAAGCAAGGCAAAGTCCTGAGGTTGTGTCTGGGATGAGGCACTGGAACATAACTCCACAGGCAATGAAGGTGGTTGCGCTGTAGGTGTAAGATCAGGGTGCAGATGTGAAACAACTGGAGATTGTGAGCAAGGTGATGTAGGGCTTTGATTGGTGAAGGTAAGAGCCAGTTTACAAGATTTCCCCACTCTTCGGCTAAGCCCTCTTCGTCTTTCCAGACTGCTCTCTGAGTCTACGCCAACTTTTGAGCACAGAGTTTCTTGGACATTTGGGCTCAATCTGCATTTATCTTCTGACAACACATTGTCCTCCTGCTCAACCTCATCCTGTGTGTTCTTCTCAGCAGACACCCGATTAGACTGCTCAGTTGGGTCTGCTCTCTGTTTTGATGGACTTGAAGAATTTGAGTAGTCTTCGCATGGGTCAGTGCACTCTGTAAACTTTCTCTCCAGCACACAGTCAGGAAGTTCAGGCCAAACCACAGTCTCCAGGTTCATGTTACCCTCTTTTTCACCAATGGAAGGGGAATTCAGAGTAGTCTCTTTACTTGGAGCTGGACCTTGGTAAAAACCTGGAGAAGAGTATATTCCACATTGCAGTAGATCTACAAGTTTTTGAAATTCAACTGTATTCAGCTTATCAGTATCAGAATGATTGTCTTCATCAGCAGAAGTGTTATCTTTGTGTTCAACAACATTGGATTCCAAAACAGTGTTCTTAACAGTACTATTCTCTGAATTCTGAAGTCCTCCTTGACGTTGACTATGAGATTCCAGTGGCCAGTCCCCAACAAAATCCAACAGCTCTGGCCACACTACTTTGTCTTCAGAAAGAGTCTCGCCTTCACATCCCTCCTCATCTTGCCCTGGAGAGTCAAAACTGGGGTCAAAGTTCACAGGTTGATCAATGGCACTAGTTCCTAGTGCATTTCTATCTTTTACTCCGTCCCTCCTCACATGCTGAGCAATGAGCTCTGAAAATGCCACAGGCGGCTCCAGAAACTTTTCATGCACTGACACTACAAATTCTTCAGTTGTTCCGCTACTCAAATTTCCCAAATCTTTTTCCGTATCCACAAGGCAGGCATTTAGCTCTAAGTCTAACCCTTCAGTATCAAGAAGATCAGACTGAGGAGTTCCAGACCCTTCCAGAATATTCTCATGGAACAAGACCGATTCCTTGGAACTGTATGAGCCCATTTCACCTTCTTCCTCACCTGCAGATATGGTACTGTAACTCTGGCTAACAGAGGATACATCGGGCAGAGATGAGGAAAGGTTTGTGTTGAGTTTGCTCAACCCAGAGTCACCAACAATATCAGGATGACTGAGGCCAGGGTGAAAAGATTGCCTAAAGGGAATGAGAGAAATACATAGTTGTTTAAATACATAAGAAATCATACGGCTTCACAGTCAGTGTTTTCATAATTACTAAAGGTGTGACACAGTAAAACACAACAAAAATTCTGTGAAGTAACATTAATATAATGCATATACTTACTGGGGTTGCTCAGTCTCTGTTTGTGACGAATCCACAACACTTGTCACTGGTTCCGGTCTTTGTGAATTCATGATGCTCTGGACAGAGACAAATCGGTCATACCGTTCTAATATGCGTCTGATCTTCTCCTTTGTTACTTGATGCCTTGTGCGCCTTTATAAAGAGGGAAAATCACAAAGAGTTTGCAAAAATAGCAAACATTCGTGATCATAAAATGACTTAAAAGCAATGGATCACAGTTGTGTAGAAGTTTTACATATATTAAGGTTAACTTGTTCAGACTCCCAAGAAAACCAGTTTAAAGATAACTGTTCTTAAATTAGTTATGTTTATGGATTATGTATGAAATGTGCAGCAACGTTAGTTGTTTCTGGATTGTGGTTGTGTTTAACATACTTCTCCAGCTCTCTGGGTTTAGTTTTCCACCAGGTATCTGGCTCACGAAAATTGTTCAGACTCCCAAGAAAACCAGTTTAAAGAAAACTGTTCTTAAATTAGTTATGTTTATGGATTATGTATGAAATGTGTAGCAACGTTAGTTGTTTCTGGATTGTGGTTGTGTTTAACATACTTCTCCAGCTCTCTGGGTTTAGTTTTCCACCAGGTATCTGGCTCACGAAACAGCACCTTATATCTATGTTTCTGTGCCTAGGAGAAGGAAAAAGTAAGCCTACAATCAGCACAATGGACGAATCTGTTTGCAGATCATGTCTGTGTACACTGTAAAGTATGGAATATTCTAAAGTTAAACCAATAAATAAGATATATAGTAATGTATAATTGTGTATCATGATATATGCATTACAATAAATTGTTCAACTTGTGAAATTAAACCTGGAAGAGCCACAGCTGACTGCTCAGACCAAAACATATGGTCATTGTCTGATATTGAAAATTAATAACTTAGGCCTATTTCATATTACACATTTCAAAATAAATTGCTTACCATGGCAACGTATGGTTTCATCTCCCAACATTGCATATTGGTGTTGTCTATTATGATGGGTGACTGTCCTTTTTCAAAAGCCTCTTTTGCTGAAATGTTGATCACCACAAAGAAATTGCAGAAAGATTATATAAAGATTAAACTTGAAGGGTGTAATTTTATGTGCTATCAGCGGTGCCGAGCAGAATAGCGAAAATAATGACCGTTTTCAAAATATTTTTCATCCAAACAGGTAGTCCCTCACCAAACTCACACTACTGGTTGAGCCAATGTCAGGCTGGCTGAGTCTCTCAAACAATCAAGCAATGTTTTTTACAGTGACATTAAGTTGGAGAGTGTACAATTTTCACAGTAGTTATCAATTTCCCTGTAATACTCACCTCTCTGGTGATTCCACTCATGGGCCTCTCCTAGTAAATTTGGCTCAAAATGGTACTGTCCATTTCGAGTAAAATAATCATCAGTGCTTAAAACAACTCCTCCAGGGTTCTGCACCAACATAGCACTGAACAACAGAGAGAGACAAAAACGAATACACTTTATTTACGAACATACTCTACCACATCTGCGGTGAGCACGGTTATCTGCCAGTGTAGTTCATTTCAAAATCTAATTACAATATATGTGCTGGTATTCACTACAGCATACTTTGATAATTGTCATGTATTATTGCTTTCACAGTCTGTATGCATACCAACAATTCTAAATGAAACAAGCTTTTGCTCTTTTGCTCCACAGGAGGTTCAAATATTTATTTAATGTTTAGCCTATTTATTTAACTTTTTTCTATTTATTTAAAATACAATTTTGTTTCTTAAATGTTCTTTTCAAAGTTATTTTCAAAGGCCAATCTGATATTTAAAAAGTACACTGAAACTTCACTAAAACAACAAGGTTTATCTTGCAAACCTCTTGTTTTGTAATGTAATACAAAGTGTGATAATACCATGTACCATGAAAAAAGATTCAACAATTATAAAAATAAGAAAATTTGACTCCACCATATGGCATATTTTCTACCCATGAAGCGTTACCAAAGGACAATCCATCTAATTCTTTTAGCACCATCTAAATTAATCTTAATGACCCAAACTTCCCCCGAAGGAAATCTATTTCCTCTACATAATGGAGTGTTGTATGTCATAAACTGCTTTTATTGACTACATAGTTTAAAGAAAAAATAGCACATTATACTCTCTTCTTCCAGAACTTAAAATACCATAAAAGAAGAGGTTTCCTTTACGCTATTCCTTCTCTTTTCGGTAAAATAACACATATCCCAGATATGTGTCTTCTTGCTTACTTGGCAAGGGTGGTTTTGCCTGATCCAGGAGCCCCTCTAAGTAACACCAACAACTGCCCTTCCAATATGAGTCTGTTCCTGGGGGGCAGAGTCCACGACTCTGGTACAGTCGCAGAAGGTTTCAGAGGTGCTTGTCTGATAGGTCCATGAGCCAACCACTGAGCAGCAGGGATGGGATTAGTGCTCCAAGGTGTGGGGTTAGGAATGACAGGTGTAATGAAGGTTGGCCCCACAGCGCGAAGATGAAACTCAGCAGCCTGAGTGTTCCAGAACATGGCAGGAGTGCGGAGTGCTTCTTGATACTGCTTTGCCGCTGCGTGGTTACGGAGTTGGTCAGGTCTACGGTAAACCTGGAAGGCTGAGGGCCGTGGTTCAGTAGAGCTGGCCTCCAGTGTTAGGTGACTAAAGTCAAGAGATAAGGTGTTGGTCTCAGGGATATGAACCCCACCAAAACTTAATTCATTCACGGGTGAACTACCGCCACGGGCCTCACTGAGCCCGGGGTCAGAGTATGAGGCCTGCTCAGCCTGCTCTGGTAAAGTTGGAGGAGCTGGAAGCTGAGTCTGGGGTGTAAGAGGCAGCAAGGAGAGAGGGATCGATTGAGAAGGAGGGGGCAGAGAAGACAGTGGTATGGAGGACATCAGAGGATGCAAGCTAGTTTTTGACTGCTGTGACGTCAATGTTTGAAGTTCCTTATCTATGAGAGCATCAAACTCCTCTGTCAGGTGTGTTTCGTTAGGACTGAGCTCTGCTTGAGATGCAGGCTGGTTTGAAAAGAAGCTCTGCGCCGTTTCACTGAGGGGATCTGCTTGAGTGGTGTTTGTTCCCAGAAGAGCGGCTGCCTGCTCAAAGCCTGAGACAGGAGGAGGGGGTGGAGCTATGACCTCAGCAGCATCTGACAGCTCCAAAAGGGAATCCATCACATTGTCCACTAATGCAGAGATGAACAAGAAACACTTGAATATTTTAAAACAGCATACGTGCAATATTTAAGGACATTGTGAAATATTATTACAATTTTTTTTTTAATTATATTTAAATATATTTTAAAATGCAATTTATTCTTGTGATGACAAAACTGAATTTTTAGTAGCCATTGCTTTTCAGTGTCACATGATCCTTCAGAAATTCTAATAAACTGATTTGGTGCTTAAGAAATAGTAATATTTCTTATTATTATGAATAGTGAAAATAGTTTTTGCTTCTGAGAATATTGTTTGTAGAAATTGTTTAAAAGTTTGGAAATGCGTAAGGGTTAAAAATGATTTAATACTTTCAGCAAGTCTGTAATGTTACAAAAGATTTCCATTTCAAATCAATTCTGTTGCTTTAAAACTTTTAATTAGTCAAAAATTAGTTTACACAAAAAAACTATTAAGTAGCATAAACTACATAATAAGAACCATAATTAATAATTGAGCACCAATAATAAATGTTAATAAATTCACACCAAATCAGCATATCAGAATGATTTCTGAAGGATCTGACAAATCAGCTTTGCAATTAATTAAATTTTTAAAATACATTAAATTAAAAAAGTTATTTTAGTTAACTAATATTACGTTTTGTAATGTATTTCTGACCAAATAAATGTAGCCTTGGTGAACATATTATGCCTTACAAAAACATTAAAAAAAACATTATTATCCTAAACTTGTATGTCATGTTTCATTTTAAGAACTTAATCATATCATACGTCACAACGTCAACTTCCAAGATTTTAAATAGAATATATATAATAATATATAAAGAAACATATATAATATTAGGTAAACAGTGAATCTAGGTGAAGGTGGTGCTTTGGTATATGTAACTTAGCTGGTTTCTAGGCGGTCTAAGATGGTCATTAGGAGATCCAAGCTGATCTTTAGCCATCTCTGACCATTAACAAACCTGCTACCAGTTGGCCATACCAGGTGAAGATGGGAAAGCTGGCTTTGGAGCACAGCAGTTGGTCAGGCACCTAATGACCATCTTGCACCAAGTGAAGACCACCACACAGAAACCAGCTACCATGTTCCAAAACAAATCTACCAGCTTCAGATAGGCTTTCCTACAGGTAATAGTAACAAAACTTCTATAAACACAATCGTTGATTATATTGTATCTTATTGGATTGTGTGCTGTCTGTTCCCAAAACTAACTTGAATTAGACACCTGCTAAAATTACAGCCAGTGGTGGCCATTTACTCTTACCTTTAAAATCTGCTTCTGAGAGCACCATGTAAATGACTTCTGAATCCAAATGTGAAAACATCTCCTGCATGTTCTGGATGATTTCGTCTCTGCTTTGAGATTCCAGCTGACCGCTCCTGAACTGCGTGGATCCAGAGTTATCATATGATGAGTCCGGCCGGGTCACGAAAGGTCCGTTTGCCCCGTGTGCTCGACTCTCGGATCCGCTCCCGTATTCAGCCGCATGCAACGGGGCTCGGGAGGGACTCAGTCCGTTTTTCTTTTTCTTTGGCATTCTGCTGTGACCCGTTCACAAGACACCGACGACAAATCCACTGTTTTCAAGTTTTATTAGAGGAAGGAAAGTAAAGAAGAAAACCAGACGAACAACTTCTTCTTCATCATGTTTTATGGCGGGTGGCATCCAACGTTAAGGTGCATTACCGCCACCTACTATACTGGAGTGTGGACCAGATTGACTTAACCTAGACAAACAACTTCTTCTTCTTCTTCTTTGAAAGAAGAACTAGCTGATTAGTGCATTACCGCAACCATCTGAACTGGAGTGTGGAGCATCGATGCATGTATGTGTATCATATATGTATGTATATCATACTAAATAAAAATACTAATAGTCATAAATAAATAAATAAACATCATTATATTCTTATATAATTTCCTGTACCTTTAAGATATTTCAACAAAGCAAATCTAATATTCTTATTCCTTTTTAGCTTACTTAATATATCTTCTAGCATCATGCTTCCACCTTCTTCTATTACTTTAGCTTCTAGCATTTGTCGTCCGTTGTTATATGCTCTACAATGCAACAGTACATGCTCTACAGTTTCACAAATCCCACAATGCATGCATAATCCATTCGGATGTTTCTTAATTCTATTTAAATTTCCATTCAGTGCAGTATGTCCTATTTTAATTCTTATTATTACTGATTCTTCTCGTCTTCTTAATCCCATGTCATTGTTACATATTCCTACTTCCCTTTGAAGTCTATATAGACGTCGTCCAGTCTTCTCTTTCTCCCAAAGTTTCTGCCATGCGTTTATAAGAGCTTTCCTAATTATTATTTTTGCTTCTGCCTTACTAATTTTTTATGTCAATTCCTATCTGATTCAAGTTCAAAGAATTCTTAGCATGCTTATCTGCCTTCTCATTTCCTTCAACTCCAACATGTGCTGGAACCCAAATAAATGAAATAAAAATGCCCTGATTTTTCATTCTATATATATATACTGCAGTATTTCAAGTATGACATCTTGTCTCAGACGAACAACTCTCAACAGAGAAGCAAAAATACTGCAGCGTGAAACAGCATGACTCCAGCTTTGTTGTATTTATAGGCATTCTGCGAGGGAAAACTACATAGATAAACACAAATAATCTGAAACAGAAAGAGATTTAATGGCAAGCATGCCAACACAAATGAGGAATTTGTCTTTGTGAAACCTCCAGTACACAGGAAAAAATACAAGATAAAATCTGAGAAAATATATATATTAAAATATATAAGAAATATAGGATTACACCAAATCGTAGACGAATAGCATGCTTGAACATTTTTAACAAATTTATCTAAAAAATAATTCTGTTAACCTGTTTTGTCCCATGTCTCTGGAATACTATTATATATTCTTGATAAATAACAGAAGTTTGGAAACATTACAGTTTGTAAAGGTTTGTAAGATATTTTTATGCTCACCAAGGCTGCATTTGTTTGTTAGAAATACATGGAAAAGACTAATATTGTGAAATAATATTACACGTGTATAAACTGTTTTCTATTGTAGTATATTTTACAAATGTAATTTATCCTGTGATGGCAAAATTTTCGGCACATACTTCAAGTGTAAATGATCCAAATCATCTATAATTCCTTCTGATCTGCTGCTCAAAACGAATTCTTATCAATGATCATTTCAAACATTATCAATTTGAAAACAGTTGTGCTACTTAATATGTAGCAGAAACATTGTGTGGTGATATACTACCTGAAGGTGCCTTAGATCCTCACGTGCAAATTGTGTTGTGTTTTTATGTTTTTCCTTATTCATTTATAATAATTTATTCACATAATCATTTTATAATCATTAGTCATTCATATGATTTATTATTTGATTATTATTATCATTTGATTATTTTTTATCATTATATTAAGTATTTTTATTGTTTATTCATTTATTATGTTTCTATATTTTATATTTCTTATTCATTTTTCCTTGCTTATGCATTTTCATTGTTGTCAATCTCATGCGTGTGGGGTTTCATGAACTGTTTTGTCTTTATGAATAAGAGATAAGAGGGAACGTTTATGGAAATCCAAGGTTTATGGGATGTTGTTGTGAATCAGTTTGGTATAACAGTACTTGTTGAATTTGTGCTGGTCAGACGAAGTTAGAACTCGTTGTTTTACCATAATCACTTCGTCTCCTGCTTCTGCTCTTCTCTGGCTTTCCTCGGTCAACTTCTTCTTGACTGACAGAAGACTGTTAAACGCTCGTTTTGGGTATTTTTGGATACTTGCTGTTGACAGGGTTTGGGTATTAACAGCGCTGCTGACTAGTTGTTCTGTTACTGGAAAACTGATATTTTCTGACGGGATCTGGCATCCGGGGCTGGATCCTAATTATTATCTGGCGTGGAGACCAGATCTAACACCATTCAAATGTTTGGGGGCCATGGGTGTGTGTGTTTTTCAGCAAGGATGTTTTAAATTGATCAAAAGTGACAGTAAATTTACAATACAAAAGATTATATTTCAAATATTAATACTATTTCACAATATTACTGATATTTGTACTGTATTTTGATTAAATGAATGCAGCCTTGGAGAGCATAAGAAAATTAAAACATTTAAACACTCTGGAAATTCAATTCACTCTGAAATATACATTATAACTAGCGCTGTCCAACGATGATTGCGATAATCACAATGATCGCATCCAAAATAAGTTTTTGTTTACATAATATATGAGTGTGCACTGTTTATTTATTATGTATATATAAAAATCACACACATGCATGTATATATTTCAGAAAAAAAAATGTTGTTTATATATTAAATGTATTTATATATAATATAATTGTATTAATATAAATATATACATGTAAATATTTTTTAAATATATGCTGTATGTGTGTGTATTTATGTATGCATAATAAATATACACAGTATACACTCATATATTATGCAAACAAAAACTTTTTTTGGATGCGATTAATCGGTTGACAGCACTACTTTAACTCTATATTTTCACAAAGGTATATATATATATAATTTTCGTTGTATTAGTTTTTTGGGGGGGAGGCGGGGGGGGGGGGGGGGGGAGGGTAAGTAGAAAAGCGGTATGCCTATTGCCTAAATTCAAATGCAGTTCTTCACCAGAATGGTGCGAGTCAATGTAGAGGTGCGTCTTCTCTGAGATTTACGGTAAACCACGTTCAGTGCTGTTCGTTCAGATTTTATGCGTCTCTTCTAGACTGGTATGGTAATGTTTCTCCCTCCATAGGCGCGTTGCAATACCGTCTTTCAGCCAATGGGGTCGCTGCGCCTCCACTTTCCACGCGAGGACGTTCGCACAAGCCTGTATGAAAGAGACGGAGCTTTGTGCCCTAAACTAAAAAAAACACCCGAACCCGACTCATGCATTAAAACAACGAGTTGTCTGTGAGGTAATGACCGGGGAATGATCTGTAGGCTGTTGTAAGGCAACTGGGGTCGCTTGAGGGAGTTTAATTCAAACAGTGTGTGTGGGATGATCAAGTTGGTGGTCGCTGTTTGCCTCGCTGAGTGAACTTGTACAGAGAAAACAAGTAAACAATTCAGATTTCTTACCGTCTAAAGTTAAGATAACGGCCGTAGTGGAGTAGTGTCGAGTGAGCGATATGGAATAAATGTTTTTGGGGTCACAGGAAGCGGCGGGTTGTGATTTTAATAGGTAAATGTGAGTGTTGGCTGTGTGTTTGTTGAATAGTTTGAGGCCTGGAGCTGACGGCTAGGCCAATAGCAGCTCAAGGAGCTCTTTTACTCTCTGAGGTGCTTTTAAACGATGTTTTATTATCCAAGTAGTATGGTTATGTCTGAACGTGCATAATATGAGGAGACCCTTGTCAGGAGAGCTTTAAATGCATAGATACTACGTTTAAGAGTAAAAGCGCGGCAGCAGAGCGGGTCTCGTTAGCTCTGTGGCTAGTAACGTTACTGCTATTAGCTTCATTAGCTTCGTGCTTTTTTCGGGATTTTCCCGCAAACTGTCGTCTGTAGGGTTTTCGTGTCATTGCACGGTTATAGAGATGTTAGCTACACGCCCAGAGAGCACGAAACAGAAGCGCATACGGTGTTTTTTAGTGTTTTTGTAGTGGTGTGGTGGGTTTGTGTGCTGAACTTTAGTGTTGTTGCCTATAGAGGCCAGTAGAGGACTGTCTGTCTGTCTAGAGAAGGATGATGGAGTTCCCGCAGCAGCCTCAGCAGCAAAGACCGGCGGGGGACGGAAAGATCATCTACCCACTGGGTGTCAAAGAGATCACTGATAAAATCAGCAATGATGAAGTCGTCAAACGACTCAAGGTAAGAGTGACAAATGCAATCACATCACTGGAATTAATATAGCGCGCTTTATAGCAGGTTTAATTAATAGAAGTCACCAATAAGATACTTTATTGGAAAACACTAGTGCATGCTTCAATTATTAATCTATAGTACCATAGTATTATTTATATAATGTTTTAATGTCCCCTTCTTAAGATGATGAATTGGTTTGACTGGATGGCCATGATGTTGTGTGCTGTCTGTTCTGTACTTGATCACAAGCGGTCACACGATTTCTTGTAACAGGTTAAATGGCATTTGTGAGCCTAGTTTAGCTCTAGTTAAATCCAGTTTTGACTCCGCAAGGGGCGTTTGGTCAGTGTACATGGACCAGTAATAGTGCACTAATAATATTGGCAAAATGCAGCTATCATATTGCTATTGCTCAGGCTTTTAGGGCTATGAACATGGAGGCTAGAGGTTAAATTGAATAACTCACAAAACTGAAAATTTTCTGGAAAATCACTCAGCCTTGGGCCATCTAAGATGATGAGTTTGATTCTTTTTCAGAATAGAATTGAGAAATTTAGCATTACGTCACTTGCTTACCAGTGGATCCTCTGCAGTGAATGGGTGCTGTTCGAAGGAGAGCATCACAATAATTCACAACACAATTCCAGTCCGTCATGTAACATCTTGTGAAGCTAAAAGCTGCGTGTTTGTAATAAACTAACCGATCATTAATACGTTTTACTTCAAAGTGTTGCTTGCGGCTAAGTCCCCCATCTATAATATTGCCTTCTCCAGTGGAAAAAAAATCATCTTGTCTGAAGCAGGAGAGAAATACCCACTGATCAAACGCAATCTACAAGCAAAAATAAAGTTCTAAACTAATATGAAAGTGGATTTTTATATGAGAGGACAACAGGGGATGCACTTTTTCACTGGAGGAATCATTATTATGGATTATGGACTATTATGGCCAGAAGTGATGATTTAAAGTTAAAAAGTCTTAATGAATAATTAATTACAAACATGCAGCTTTTCACTTCACAAGATGTTAATTGATAGACTAGAGTTGAGTTGTGGAATAATTTTGATGTTTTTATCTGCTGTTTGAACTCTCATTTTGACGGCACCCATTCACTGCAGATGGTCCATTGGTGAGCAAGTGATATAATGTTAAAATATAAGTTTTGATGAGGGGAAAAACTTATCTACATCTTGGATATCCTGAAGCTGACTACATTTTATTAGCTTGATGTGATCAGACCTGCACCTTGGAGACTTTCACTTTCTGTGAAAAAATCCCTTAGACTTGCACTGACAGAGGGAGTAAAGCTAGTGAATATTAAGACTTTGAGGTGTGCACTTTTGATTTGGGTCAGTAAACAACTAATTTCTTGCTGTCATTTTCATTGATGTTTGTTCTTTCTGTTTGTTTGCATAGCCTATGTATTTATGGAAGTCAGTGGCACGGAAAGGGTAGTATTGTTTAGAAAAGCTTTCAGAACAAAACTTAGTTTACTGCATTTTTCTTACCGTTTATTTATTTTGAAAGAATTTTTGGGAATAAATACAATTTATTTTAAAGGGGTCATGAACTGCCTTGTTTGAACCCCCCTCATCAGATCGTCTGTTGAATAGGCATTGTGGATGTAAAACTCTGAAGTAAACACCCACTGCTATGATGCCGAAAAAGGCAAAAAAAAAAAAAGCTCTTTCGGTATTCGGCCAAACAAGCGAAAAGACCAAATAAATTGTACCAAACAATGACATGAAGCGATCAAATAGAAGTGCACATTAATGCAGCAAACATGTCAGCAGTGTGGAAGCATTCAAAACGGTCAGAGAAAGACAAAAAATCATTACAAGCACCGACAGCGTGAGACTGTTTAGTACTGCATCGCATGTCTTCGATAAGAGGAAGGGGTGATTGTTGCTGGTTATTGTATGATGATTGAAATCGCGAAATGGCCTTAAACAATTAAATAAAGTGCAGAATGTTGTGTTTTCTAATGCACACATGAATTGCATATGTTCAAACAGCGCTGCACGAGCTCGTGGCGCTATCTGCTTGTTAGCCAGGGTTCAAAGTCCAAAGCGCAGAATTAAGCGCTGTAGAAATTATCTACGCTGAAACACTGTTACTCTTCAGTTAACATTTTTATGAATTTCTACAAGGCGTGTGGCAATGCGATACATGCGACAAAACATTTTCCCAAACTGTAATGAGAATCATTATTAGGGGTGCTCCGATCATGATTTTTTTAGGCCGATCACAGAAAGCAGTATCTGACGATATCGAACACTGATACCGATCTTATTAAGTCTTCTTTTGATCATTTATAACTATTTATAGTGATACTCCAATCAGGATTTTTTTTTTAGACATGATTAATGAGCATGAATTATTTTGACTGTGCTTTCACACAGGAGTCTGCTACTGATCTATGGCTGATTACCACAAACACAAAATTTATCCATTATTTTGATTTCAAATCCAAACATTGTTCCTGAATATGCTTTTTCAGCATTGTGATTATTTTTTTACACAGTACAGTAATACAATCTTTAACAGACATGTTTAAACACAATAAATATAAGCAACAAATTATTCAATGCTTTTTACTTTTGCAATTACATCTAGATTTATATATTAAGTTGCTCAAACAATTGGCAAAACATTTAAACTACTTTTCTTTAGTTATCACAAACTTACCATTGACAGAAATAGTCAGCTCTACTGCCTTTCCTTTTGCGTTGAAATCTTTATTACAAGCAATTAGGGCGATTCGATTTTTCAATTAATCGTATTTTTAAATGACGTCGATTCGATATCGATTCTCAAAAGCCACGAATCGATCTTTTCCAGTATTTATTTCAGCACACATTTAAAACAAGATCTGATTAACGTGAGTCTTATCATTAGTCTTCTCCACTAGATGTCACCTTTATTTACCTTGAGCGATGTTACAACAGAAATCCCGTCATTCATTCAGCACTTATCATGGCCACACGCATGATTCGCAATGCTCAGGTGAAATGCTATAGTAAATCTGTTGGGGGAAGCATTTGGTATCACGCATAAGGCGCCATGATTTCCGCAGTGAATGAATGGCGGATGGTGCGGCGCACTTTTTTTATTTACTACACACATACTAAAGCGTGGATGATGCTCGCGGTGTTTTCAGCTTCTGCCATCTTACTATATGATGATATGAACACGAATGTCAAGTTCTGCAAGTTCTTCACGGCAACCCATCAAAATAAAAGTTTGGTTTAATGTGAAGAAACTGTGTCAGAAATATATATTATTATTTAGCAGTCTTAAGACTCAATGTACTATGATACTAAAATTAATAAATCTTATTGTGAGGAAATATCAGATCTGTTTTTTGTTTTTTTTACTGTAAACATCTGTTGGCAGCATTTGTTGCTAAAAAAAAAAAAAAGGGTTTATTTTCATTTGATTAGGATATTAATTAATGTTCAGGCCTTCATTGATTACCAGGAAAAATTAAGAACATTTATAGGGACTATTATTGTTTAAAAAATGACCTTATACAAAAAAAAAAAGAATAGGTTTAAAATTTGTGGTTCAACGGTTCACAAATCTCACGGTTCGGATCACATTACGGGTGTTTGACACCACGATCGGCTTAATGTTCGGATCAGCAAGAAAGAAAAATATTTCAATTTAACTTGCTTTCCTTTATTACTTAAAGCGAAGTACTTCTTTTGATACCACAGCAAATACTACTACATTAACTAAGAAAGTTTAAACATGATTAAACAGACAAGAGAACAGCCAGTAAAAATAAGAAAAAAATACACAAATTACAAGCATAGATAAATACAACGGAATGTTACAAATAAAATAATGTTGGTAGTATTCAGGTACAGAAATGTAATAAATTAAGTGTAAAATAACATCATAGTGTTCACTGTATGAATTAAATATAGATTTTTATCACAGCTGTTCTGTTGTTTGATGATCATTAATGACAGCAGTATTTATAAGCCGCTGTCCCTTTAAGACCTGATGCACGGATCCGATATAATGATACACATCACATCCGATTTATTTCTCAGCTGTTTACATTCATTTAAAAAATAACCGACTGCACTTACCTGTAGTGCTGGGTGCAATATCGATACGACGAGTATCGTCACAGAGATTGGACGATCGAGTATCGCTACTGTGGCACGGTGCAGCAGTGAACGCGCTTAACTTTACAACGTTAAAATTTAGTAGAAAAGTGCGAGAGGTTTCAAAAGAATGAATGTAGAGCATCTGTTAATAATCTTGGCAGCCAGGGACAAAAAAACACAGGGGTTGCATGTATAAAAGAGACCGTTATCCCAAAACAGAGCTTTACCTTGCGCATCGAAATATCTGCGAATAAACGTGCACTATCTTTGTCAACCTGGCCAACCTGTGCTCACGGCGATCATCTATCCATGGAATAAACAAAAAAAAAAGTGCTTGCTTTCTGGAAACCCGTTTAGCTTGCAGTTAGTTATCTCCACTTCACGTCTATTCTCAGAAAAGTGTAATTATCAATTGTTAATTTATGAGAGAGAGAGAGAGAGAGGGCTGTGTATGTATGATTACCACGTTTTGCAGCGGTTCTCTATTAACAGTAAAGCTGTGGCTTTAATTCCTTTAGAAACAATGATGCTACCAGCTCCTTGTTGAGAAAGATAATGTAGCTCTTGAGCGATTAAGCTATTTAGTTGATAAAGTTGCAGGGCAGCGCTAAAAAGTTTGTTCCTGAAATGATTCATCAACGCAACGTAATCTGTGTGTGTGACTGCAATTAACATCAAACTGCTTCTGTTTCACACAAATACCGGCACAGACGTGCATGTTCGGCTAGAGTCGATTTGAACTCGTGCATCTTCGGAAGCGGAGCTGCGGAAAGTTACAAAAAATGTTGTGCACCCCGCCACGCGAAACGATGTCGCGCGCACTCAAAGCGAACTTGCAGACGCTCGAGTATAAATCAGCCTTGAGCGTGTGTGCGTTAGATACAGTGAAGACAGCACGTTAGTTTAGAACTCTTCTAATTTTTTTTTTTATTGTAGAGAGTGTGTTAATTTGTGCAATGATAACCTATCAGCAATGTAAATTATTTTTTTAACATATTAGAACAAGTACATTATCATTTATGGGCTTAAAAACAAGATGCAAACAATCAGAATATTGTACCTGGTGGGGAGTGCACAAATGTAAACATGAAACATATGTCATTACCTATATTGTACAGTGGTACAGTTATGGAGGCACTTCATAATGCAGAGGCAACTGTCTTGCTCTGCCAATAGTGAGAAATGGCACTATAGTAGAAGTGTTAATAAACAGCTGTTTTTCAAAATTCTGCTGAGGTGAAATTCAGTGCAGTCCTGTATCGTGATATGTATCGTATTGTGGCCTCTGTATCGTGATACGTATCGTATCGTGACTTTGCTGATGATACACAGCCCTACTTACCTGAATGATTGTCGAGATGGGTATTTTGTCAAAATTTTATGTGTATGTGTCTGTTCAGAGGATTCAGAAGAGGATTCAATAGATATAGAAATATTATACAATTTCTATAATATAGAAATGTATACTTTTATTTTAGCACGGGCATTTATAATGTTACAAAGATTTCTATTTTAGTTTGAATGCTGTTCTTCTGAATGATTTCTGAAGGATCATTGACAGAGTAATGTGCTAAAAATTCAGCTGGAGCACAGGACTAAATACATTTGAAAATGTATCAACTAGAAAGAGTTATTAAATAATTTAAAAATATTTCCCAATAGTACTGATCTTCCTGTATTTCATGCAGGCTTGGTGAGCGGAAGAGAATTCTTTAAAAAAACATAAAAAATCTTACAGTTCAAAAACTTTTGACTGGTAGGGTATCAAACGATAGGTAATAGTACCACCCACAAATGAAAACAGTACGCCAGGGTGGCACCGGGGTCCTTAAAAAGTCTTAAAATGTCTTAAATTCAGATTCAGTGGGTCTTAAATATTTTTGGTCACATAACCGCTAAAATATCTCATTAAAGGGACCCAGGTGAGTGGCCATCAAGGTATTTTTCCGACCGCGTTAGTTACCGCGTCGTCAGAGAGAATTGCGGTTACAGAATACAGTCGAACACCAGCTCGCTGTCCAGCCTCCGAACTACTTTAAATGGGTTCATGCAAGTTTACTGAAAAATGGCTCGAGAATTTTACTTGCCCGACAGGACAAATAGCCTGATTAAAACTTTAGTGACAATAAGTAACTAGTGATGCATCAAAACACGAGAATGATTGTTTTGATTTGATTACATTCAGCTTAAACAGCGATTGATAATTGATAGTGTATTTCTATTATCAATATCGCGCTGTTGAGGCTCGTGCTGCCTTGTCTCTGTGAGAGACTTTCATGGAGAAATCAAATCAAATGAGCATACGGCACACATAAAGAAACTCACAGAACAAACATACTGAGGTAAAAATTCAAAATGTTTAGTTTATTTATAGCATGATATAGTCAAGTAACATACCATGACAAGGGATCTATTTTGCTGAATATTTTCACGATTGCAAATGTTAGGCCTACATTGATTTTGTTACTTACATTTTTAGACACAATTGACTGTTTTGTTCTATTTCACCAATGAAAATAGTTCCAAACAAAGATCAGAACAGAATTATTGCGCACATTCTCCAAGCCACACCCGGCGTTTTTGTTACTGAATGATTCAGAGGTTTGAAGGAATCGGTTGAATGAATAAGTGACTTACCGCCACCTACTGGCGGTTTAGTCTCATGCTTAAAAGTATGCATTTCCCCAACATTTCTTATTTGTATGTTCAAAATTTTATTTACAACATTAATCCCATAACATTATTTATTGCTGTTGTAATTTTGTAATTATTTAATTTGATTGGTAACAGCCCTGTAGTGTATTACATTTCTTGATCAATTGTAAGAATTTGACTTGAAAGATGACGCATACATTTAATAAGGTTACAAAAATATATTGGTCTTTATAAAGGTAAATGACATCCTGTGGTAAATATTAAAAACATGCAGATTTAAGTATGTAAAAGCTGACAGAAAACTGATGAAAATATTGCTTCAGAATAAATTGTTTACACCACCAAAAATCTCGGTGATGCGACACTTTTGTTTTGTGGGAATATTTTGTATGGGATATTGTCTGCTGATATGAAAAGTTCACTGTATATCGTAATAAATAGAATTTTTGACAGCGATGATATTTTTTCTTTTTACATTTAAACGCGTTAAATATTACATATACGTATGTAATATAATGTGTATTTCCATCACAGGCTTGGTCTTAAATTTAACATAAGGTGGTGTTAAAAAGGTCTTAAAAAGTCTTAAATTTAACTTGTTCATATCTGTAGACACCCTGTACTCCACTTGTCTGGTTCGACATCGGATCCAGTATAGTCAGAACAGCATCATCTTTCAGTTTCAGTCTTTCTGAAAATCATGCATCGAATAGTGCCTTGGTTAGATATATTAAATATAAAGTTCTTCAAATAAAGTTTGTTTTGTTTCTGCGTAGACCAGGGCTCCAGACTGCGACCAAATCCATTTTTTCTGCCTGTGCGAGTAAATTTTGTAAGCAGTCGCACTGGAAGGACCACCGGGTTTTTCAACTCGCGCTGCCATTTCTGTTGCATATGAGAAACATCAAACGGCAAACAAAACAAAAGCATAACAAAATCCCGCTACTTGTTTGAGCTACGCAAAGCAGACTGTTTAACAGCTCGGACGACGACGCAAACAATGTCCGAGCTCAGAACAGCTTTACTCAGGAACCAAAATTGATTTCATGGCACTGTTACTGCACAGCGCTGCGAGATCCAGTGAGAAGCATTTCAATTCGCCATACAATGATAAGGCTACTGCGAGATCTATTGAGAAGCATTCAAATTCTGCACAGAAATCTCTTTTATAAACTGATCAAACAGCGCTGACGTAAAAAAAATCAGAAGCAGTAACGCTAACTATAACCATGGTGTTATGGCAGAAATAGTCGAATGTTATTACATTGTTCATTTCAGGGTTTGTACAGCCTTTTGAGAGTGAAATTCAAGCAATTTTCAATGACTTACAAGTATTTCACACAACTGTTTCCAGCACTTTAAAGCCTCTAAATGATCCAATTTGAATGTTATTTTTAATGGTATGACCAAAATATACTGTGGTGAACAAACACTTATGTAAAATTTAAAAATACTTCAAATCACCATTATAACTTGTAGATAGCAAGGAGCACATATTGGCTTATTAGTCATTCATTTATACTTTTTCCTTTATATTTTAAAATGTCATGAAGGAAAAGTTTTAATATCTTGCCTTCGCTTTCAATTCGGACCATCTCCAAAAAGTCATTAAAGGGGTCATGTATGTGATTGCGCTTTTCATCGATTTAAATTTTTCCTTTCTCTTTGGATTGTTAAAAGCTCTTGGTGCATAAAGAAGATTTTTGAAGTTGCAAAGACTAAAGTCTCAATCCAAAGAGATATTCTTCATAAAAGTTAAAACCACCTGTATAGCAGTGGTGGAGTGTAAATATTATAGCTGAGCCCAGCGTGAGTTTTTTTAGGGACGTTTATTTTAAAATGTATCTATGTTTCCATGGCGATGATTTCATGCTGGTCTGTGCCACACAACGCCAGCCACAATAGATCTGTGTTGTGAACATGGATCGCTTTTATTTCGTTTTCCTGTTTTATTCAAAATATTAACAAATCCTCACTATATTATGCAAATATCTGATATTCCGATTTATGAAATATGTGCAATTAAATCTGTTTGGCAGTTTAAACACTTTTATATCGACCGTGCTAGTTGATCTATACCGGGTGATGGGCACCGCCATGTTAGTTCACGCTGAATCCGACCTGTGGGGTTTACGACACGTAAATTCACTCTCTCCTCCCGAAAGACATTAAAGTAAATCTCCGGTGAACTGGGAGAAGAGTAGAGTAAACTTTATAGTTACCTACCCAATGTGTATATGATATCAATAAAACATGTCATCAGAATATATTTGTAAGGATCATTATTGCCGTTTCCATAAACATCAGCGTGCATTTTACAAACTGTAAAAGTATGGTTTTGCTAGTACTTATGTGTATTTAAACGTCTGAAACCTAAAATAAGTAGTATATGGTTGAAAACAATGAATATTTGTATATAATAGGACAAGAGCTCAGCGCGGTCGATCTGCTCCGTGGAAAAGCAGATTTTAAATCAGCAGTTGATGAGTGCGGAATGAAAGTTTAACTTCCAATGGTGTGTTCGTACGCTTCAGGGACCAGCCAAGACAAGACTGATCACACCGGTGTGATTGTACCCGTCAAAAGGTTAAGAGTTAACCACGCCTACCTAAAAACGGCTCATTCTAACACGCCCCCAACATATCTACCTCATGCTATGTGGGTAGATTTGCATAACGCCGCCCAAATGTTGTTCACGCAAAGAAAGAAGGCGTTAACTTTTATTCTCACTGTAGTATTGTTGCGGCTGCCATGTCGTGAAGGCGCTGTGTAATTCGTTGTGAAAGCGAAACTACTTTAATTGGCCTTCCAAAAGAGGACGATATCAGCTTCATCATGCCTAGAGCTGATCTGTGCTGACTTCGTGAGGAAATAATGAACTTGTGCTGAGGATCGCTTGGATCGGCTGTCACTGTGACGAGCCGGAAGGCTCCCGGCGTTCGCACATTGTGGTTGCGCTCATCGAAGAATCTGCCGGACTGTGTGCCGTTCTCAACCAGCCGACCTTGACGCAATCTAGCCGGCCCAGCTCCCGCTAAGCCGCGGCTTCGCTCAGCTGGCCGACAGTGTTCTTCCCATTGGAAACAGGAAACTACTTGTTTGGTATTCCAAAAGGGACTACGAATCAAATCAGTGGGTTAAGTTGTATTTACACCAACTGTTCCGAACAGTTGAACCCAAATTTCAGATGTGTGCAGCACATTTTATGAAAGACTGTTTACTGATCCTGGGAGAGAAGACTACAATGCCGGCTGTTCTGACTAAAAGACTGTAAGTACGTTTTTTATAGAGGGGTCATCCACAAAAAAAAAAAAAGAAAAAAAAAGGGGGGAGTATGATGCGATTTCGTGTTTTCCTTTCTCTTTGGAGTGTTACAACCTGATTGTGCATAGATAAGATCCCTGAAGTTGCAAAGACTAAGTCTCAAAACCAAAGAGATATACTTCAAAGTTAAGACTCTGCCACGCCCCCTTAATACGGGTCGTGGCTAAGCGTGTGGCCGCCACAACTACTAGGCTTGCTGCGATCGACAGGTGTCCGACGTCAGATAACCGGTGTTACGCCGCAAATACACTAAAGTAACAGTGCCTCCACACATCTTTCTTACTCGTTTTTGCTAATAAACGTTCCTACGTTTCTTATTTATGTGTTATATAATTAAAGTTTAATTAGGTATACAAAACTGGAAATAGGCTATTTAAACTTCATGGAAGTTATTTGTTATTTTATATTAGGCATAGCCTGCCCTTATATAGCATGGTGTATTTTTATTTGTTAATAAAAGTTCTATGTTTTAAATATAGGCTAAAGTGACTTTGATGTTGTATTTTGTCGTTGCATTCAAGCAATTGACGCCGAAATGCTGCTAATTCGAAAGTGAAAGTAAAATGAACACGGTGCTTTTAACCTATTTAAAAGCGAGGAAAAGAGGGAAAATTCAAAAAAACTAAAAACGAACAATTGCTTTACACCAAATTGCAGCTATTTGAAAGTGAAAGTAAAACGCCCACGCCACTTTTACAAGCTATTTAAAAGAGAAGGAAAAGAGGGAATGCCCCCGCGGTGATACCGGTATTACCGGTATTGTCACACGTCGATTAACCGGTGGGGAAAACTTTTTTCAGTCACAGTCACAAACCCAAATCAACTCAGATGTAGGAAAATATTAGCATAATGACACCCAAATGTGACCGCAAAGAAAGAAAGGCACGTGGTCTTCAGTACCGCCAGTTAGTGTTGAAGCAGCATGATACAGGGAGATGCTGTGGTGTTTCTAGCGAAAGCAAAAAAGCACATTTATTGGCCTTCCAACGTACGAATGCAGTTAGGAATTTTTAAGATCACTTACAATCAGAAGCAAGAAATGCATTTTATGGACGGAAGGTTTCGTGAACCTAGGGAGAGGGAGGGCATCATTCTGACTTGTCTGCTATACAATAGCACTTTGAATCAGCTAATGTTTTGTAATTCGTTTAAGTATTGCGAGGACGATGCAAGATGTGGAGTTTGCGCACGGAAGAGAGGAGGTCACAATCACATCAGCGCAGTGGAGTCAGCGTCTTAACCTGTGGCTTGCTGTACTGCAAACACCATACCAGTTTCATCACTGTGTCTGGACAGGTGACTCTGTTCCTTTAGGGCTATGTCTTTACATTTTTTGACAAGATGAAAAGGCTCAGAGATTGATATGGGTAAGGGGCGTTACCATTTCGCTACGAGTGCGATGCGGTGTGCGGCCAATCACACACAATGCACTGGGGGTTTTTCAGCATGGCCTAAATCAGAGCGAGACACTGACGCTTGTCGGAAGGAAAGCACAATGGGACTTGTAGAAAAACGAGCGCAGAGTTTGAGAGAGGCGGGGCATAAGGACCTACAATAATGTACAGTATTTGGAAAATAATGTGTTTTTTGAACATAAAGCATGTCAACATATTCTGTTACAACAAATACACAAAATAATTATCTTTAAAAAAGCATCATATGACACCTTTAAAGGATTTGTGCCACTGCTGATTCAAACGCGAGGTTCGGCGCCGTGTCAGAGTAGCACTGATAGTTATGCATTCGTACCGAGATCACAATGCAGAAGAGTGTTTTATTGAAGTGAAAGAGGGATGCACCGCGTAAAAAAGGGAACCTAGTTAAACGAGGTCAATTATAATCAGTAAGTATGTCACAATGGAGCTTTAACCAATGCAACTCGCTTTGATAATGGGTTTTCAGACGATACATTATACGTCTCAGTTCCGGTATTCAGGCCGCATATCACAACGGCTAGGTGATAGACTGGGACAAACTACACAGCAGCACTAATTCTTAAGGAACTGATGAGCTTAGTGTAAACATATCCTACGCGTTGCAAAAAGGCAGGGCCTAATGCGGAGAGACAGATAAGGTACAGTATGTGGAAAATGTGTTTTTTTACTTTAAACCGCATAAAAAAATTTCATTACACCAAATACACAAAAAAAACACATTCAATAACTGCTTCGATTTCGCAGCATCAATATGAACCCCAACCACCTTTAAAAGAACTAAGAGCAAGATTATTTACAAGTCTTAATAGTGTTTTATGCAAAGTACAAATATAATTTTAGCTTTGGAAAACCACACAAAAGGAAAGGGGGGAGAAGGGTCCGGACTTTAAAGGTCGCATGGAAACTAAAATTGAACTTTATATCCTTACGATAGTGCACCATAGTAGTCTTGTATGTGAACAATTACTCTAGTGTGCAAGTTAATCCGACTGAGACAAAAAATGTTTGTCTGGTATCTTTAACCAAAAATATGAACATTTACTTCCAATCTGGAATTGCATTACTTTTTGGTTTACAAGTCAGTTTGATGGCTTAGGCAGAGTCGTAAAAACACCCCCCTACCAACCGTTGGTATAGTTTGCTATGAGTGAGAGGAGTGGAAGCAGCCAAAAAATATACCTACGCCTCTATCCTCAGCAATATTCCATTTGTACAGCCAGAGAAGTATCGGAGGGCTGATGCAATCACCGATAATGTACCGATACGAAGTAGAGGCATATCACGATCAGATGCCATGAATGCGTGATCCAGATTAAAGGACATAGTGAAAGTCGCTACAAGAGCTACATTATCTTTCTCAACAAGGAGCTGGTAACATCATCGTATCTAAAGGAATTAAAGCCACAGCTTCACTCTTAATAGAGAAACGTGGCAATTCATGTGCTAATTCATACATACACAGCCTCTCTCTCGCTCTCATAAATGAACACTTAATGAATTACACTTTTCTGAGAATAGAATATTGAAGGTGGAAGATCGCTAAACTGCAGGCTAAACTAAAAGGTTTCGAAGCGTGTGGCAGAAAGCAATCGCGTTTATCCACAGTGGAGAGAGAGCGCGTGCTCATGGTTGCCAGGTTGATAAAGATAAGTAGCACGTTTGGCAGATATTTCTGTATTGCGCAAGTGGGAAGCTCTGTGTCGAGGATTTAGTCTCTTTATATCAGGCAACCCGGTTGGGTTCCTCTGCGGCCAGATTAAACCTCGTTGTAGCCTATATATTATGCTCTATTCAATATTTTTTAGAAACCTCACACTTTTCGATTCCATTTTAAAGGGAGGTCCGATGAATGCTGCTAAAAAGAACATTTAAGTTGGGTATGTGGTTGTAATGAAAGTGTTTATGCGGTTTTTTTAAAGTTCAAAAAACCATTATTCCAACATTACTGTACATTATGTTTCTCCTATATGCCCGCCTGTGTGAAACGCTGGCGAGTTTTACAAAGCTCATCGGTACTGTGAAAAAAGGAGGTGTGCTGTGGATTGGCCAGCTATACAGTGGGCTTGTGAATTGGCCGGAATTACCTCAAGCGTGTTGAGACGAAAAGGTTCGCCCCTCACCATACTGGGTGGCATGTCCAGCCGGAGCGACAACACAAAAAACATCGTGACATGACATGTGGCCAAGATGGTGAACCCATTTTTGGATTAGTGCTCGCATTAACCATCAAAGGTACCACAACAGCAGTGTGAAACAAAACACATCGTGATCACACCCACCCGGAAGCAGTGGGCAGCCATTCTTATGCTAAGCCGGCGGCCCGGGGCGCAGTTGGCGGGTTCGGTGCCTTGTAGGGCCACACCTCAGTCGTGGTATTAAGTGGGAGAAGAGAGCAAGCGCGTATATTCACCGTCCCGCGCCATCTACAAATCCTCTGCCGGTACGGACTCAGAACCCGCACCTTGGGGTGTACGCCGTCAGGATCTCAACCATTTCAGCGCCCGACTTCACCAAAAAACCCCAATAACAAAAGACTAGGCATTTGTTGGAGCCTCCATGTTGGGGCATAATTACTGAGATAAAATGCGTGCAGCTAACGAGTATGGATACTTGTTAGGTTGCGTTAGGCCATTTGCGACTTCAGTGCTGGCCGTAATCACCTACAAAATCTAAAACTCTGGCCTGCATTTGATGATGATCGAGAGAAATGCTAAACCACAAGTCAGCCAACTAACTCACCACTGCCCCCACAACACTGTGGCTTCGTTTGATATCATCACGCGCGGCCACCCAATCTGCTCAGCCCGACAAATAGGTCCGTTACACCGTGCGTCAAGAACTGCCAGTTTTAGTTCGAACGTTACTCTTTCCTAGGTCAGTAAAAACAGTCCATATACCATAAAACATACTGGTGCCACGGACGACAATCTCAATCCAGCACTAAGTTGAGCGCTCGCGGAGAGACACAACACAAGAAAAGCGTAAACGTGCTCCGACGCGCAGAAAAAGAAGCTAGGCAAGCAATGTGAAAAACACGCGTGGATGAAAGTCCAAAGAGATCGAGCCGATCGCCACCGCGCACAAGCATAAGTTGTAGATATTTGCTTTGCACCGCAGGACTAAGCACCGTCAGAAAAGTAGTTTTGCATTTCGACGAATGAAAATCAACACAGGTCTTCAGGACATTAGGCGCATAATCAAACGAAACAAAGGCAGCCAGGAGGCACAATACTACAGTGAGTGAATAAAAAGTTTTACAGACCTGCCTTTCTTGCAGTAACCGAATGAGCAGAAATGGTAGAATGCCGAGAGCAATAATGTTTTATGTGAACATATTGGGCGGCCCCAGTATGCAAATCTCCCACATAGTGAGGTGGATATGGTAGGGGGAGTGTTGTGAACGCAGACTGTTTTTAAGAGTAGGAGAGGGCTGATCTGAACTTGTAATAAAGAATACTATCGGTGGATTGAGACTTTAGGTCTTATGACCAAATTAACAAGCTATTCTTTATGCACCAAGAGCTTGTAACCAAAGAAAAAGGAAAAAAAATGAGAGCAAATCGGACGACACTATGAAACACTTTACAACAGGTGCCTATCGTACTTCAAATCTAAAGCTAGGTCCACTGCCTGCACCACGGTGCAACAATATCGACGATACCGGGCGCTTATCGTAGCCGTATAATACAAATCTTGTGACACGCTCAGCATTCGTGTGTAATATCGATATTTTGAAAGCACTAGAAACTACGTCACTCACTGAAATAAAGTCGGATACACGAGTACCAAGCAAGATCCTGTTCACGTGGTAAGCACCTTGGTCAAGATTGAGCAATGTTCTGTCGATTAGACGTCTCTCAAACTGCTTTGCAGTCCTACATTCAATTAAGGGTCAAGATTCTTAATGTGTTTTGCAATTGTATTAACACAGAAGTACAACCATTGTGGCGGCGTGCTGATAGACTGCGATATGTTTTAAAACAAATCAGGCCGTTCGGTACCATATACACCAGTTTCAGCTAACATGGTTCATTTTGGGTGGAAAAGTAACATTGTGATTTCATAGATGAGCTGTCCTCCTTGTGAATTAAAATGAATAGGTGCCCATCCCCCAAAACAATCACTAGTCGTAGCGACGATGGAAATAAAAATTGAAACCATCCCTCAGAATTAGACATCAATGAACAGTGAGTGTCAAATTACCATCAAGTTGTCATATTTAGTTTCCTGCTGGGTTCTTTGACCGCAGCACCAAATTCTACAAACTTCCCAGAGATTTCTTTTACATCCATAGATCAGTTGTGTAGTATTCACTTATTAAATGTGTAAAAATTGTGGTTGTTAGGAAGGGTATCAGAGTCCTTTGGAGGAAAATGGACTGACTGCTGGCCTTTCTGTTTTTGCCAGTGTGCTGTTTTGACTGAGTCTGAAGCTCAAACTAATTTCCTTGAGCTCAGAGCACAGGCTGCCCTTCCCCCCACTTTACCAAACATGCTCTCTCTCTCTCCACACACACACACACACAGGCAGGCAGGCGCCAGAGAGAGGTAGAAAGTAGAGAAAATAATTTCTCCTGGGTCCTAGAACTAGAAGTGTTAAGTGCTTGTGAAATGAGATCTACAGAAAAGAGTGCATGCATGCAAAGACTTAATGTTCATCTCAATTAAACATTGCACTCTTCATGCAGATTAGTCTAATTATTTACCTGTAGCAAAGTATGACCATTTGCTTTTATGAATGGGTAAATCCAATCAACAACAGATGTAGTCCCCACCCTAAATTTTTTGTTGATCCTTTTTTGATAATTCAGTTGCATGTGTCACAATAAGGAAGAAAATATCTGTCCCTGTTTCGATTTCATTGTGATTTTAACAAAAATTGCAGTCCATATTGCACCTGCAAGAGTCAATGTTTATTTTGTCAATCAGTAATTATTCCAAATTTCTCCAAAACATTGGTCTTTGTTTTAGTAATAGACTTGAAATTACCATTGTGTTTTCTGGCCAAGCATTTCACATGTTCTTTTTTCTATTTGCAAGACTTTTATTGTAGTGGACCTGAACAACACATTTCTTGATCAAAGGTTTCTATAATCACTTCATTCCAGCTCTGCTCCTGACAAGTAAGACATTTTGAGCAATCTTGGAGTGAGAAAGGAAACACTCTCAGGGCTCTGCATTTGCGACTGAAAACTACTGCGTACGACTTTGAAAACATATTTAGGAGCACCATTGCGACTGACCAGATCATCATCATACTTGTGATTGTGATCGCTGAGGGGTGCTTCAAATGTTTCTACGTGTTTTTGCAGCGTTGAGTAATGTATCACAGACATATCTCATGAATCTCTTCATAAGCAAAGTGTAGACAGGGTGTAAATAAAAGATTCATTGCGCAGTGTAGAGAGCTTCGTTGATTATAAATGTGAGATCGCGATGAACTAAGATGAGTGACAGCTTTTAATGATTTTTAAAGGAGTTTGTAAATGTGATAGACAAGAAGTTAATATTAAGTGACTTGCATTGTCTGACTATAACACTATGGTCTGATTTTGCTCTATTTCGTCGTCGAAAATAGTTTGAACCAAAGTCACAGCTCAGCCGCTGCGCATCTCCATTCAAATACAGTGGTGTTTTGTTTATGAATGAACTGCGTTTTTGAACGAATTTAGTGAGTCAGTGATTCATGATTACCCATTCATAAAGACAGTCACTTGCTTCATTCCTGAATGAATCAGCCGTTCGAATGAATCAATTGAATGAATGATTCAGTGATAAAATCAGTGACTTGTCACCATCTGCTGGCGGATAGTTTCATTTTTAAAGTATCTTTTCAATTATTTAAATAATTTAATAGTTCTATATTCAATTTTTTAAGATCTTGTAATCATTAATCATTAATGCATCTATAAAAATGAATTTATGGTTGAATTGCACTCATGCCACCTATGATCCTCATTAAATGGTCTGAAAATCAAACGCTACAAGTCCACTTTGCAGTTCTTCTGCGTTACTCTGTACAAATTAATTTTAATTAATGATTTAATTGAGTAGTAACTTATTCTTGATTATCGTATTTGTTCGATATATATGGTTTTATCTAGAATTTTTAAAAAGCTTATACTTTTTTTTTTTTTTGACAAAAGATTAAATACTTTTAATAAAGATAGAAAATGCCATTACAAGTAAAACACAATTCTCTGTAATCACTTTAGAGGAGTCAAATATCACCTCGTAATGGGAAGGCTATTTTTTATCAAATTTTGTTGCTCCTAAATTTTTGACTGTGCTCCTAAATTTTTTAAGTTAGGAACACAAGCGCTCCTAAAAAGAAAAATAAGCGTAGAGCCCTGCCTCTGACTTTCGCAACCATTGTTTGTCTTGCATGCTGTGATAAATCACAGCTCCACCTCTGTTTCCACTTCCACTCAGCACCACATACATAATCTGGAACATTGTGAACACAGACAAGCAGTGTGATACAAACAGTGAAGCATGATATACTATATATTGGCATTCTTCATACACCCATCAGCCAATAATTTGAGGATTTTCTAATAAACTATTTCAAAGTAATAAAGTAATTAGATTTCTTAAAGTAATTACATTAACTTGTTGCCGTGTTACAGGTTTGTATGTGCAGAAAGTCACATGGCTCTGTGGCGTTAAAACCAAGGCAGACAATTATTTTCAAAATAAAGTCCTCAGCGTCCAGTGTTGGCACATGTGACCTGCATTCACGATGCATTGATTTCCAAAGTCAATGTTTAATAAACCTTATTTGTGTTCCGCTGAATTCAAGATCTATGTGTCTATGGACTGTTCACCTGTTACAAAACAAACATGTTTTTTGGCTCTGACAAGAAAAAAAAATAGTTTTTGTTATTTTGCCAAGTTGCAGCAGTAAAAGTTAAGGAGTCCAAAATGTTTGCACGTTGAAAAATAAATACAACCTCACGTTGTCAATCACGTTTACACACTGCCTCCGAAACTTTCGTCCGTCATAAAAAAAATTTGGATCAGGTTTGGTTTTCTGCATTTTTCGCATCCGTAGTAAGCATTTTGAGAGGTGTTTTGACAATTCAGAGTCACCGTACAAGCAAACGACAAAATCCAGAATGGCGATTGTCTTGTTAATCCACTTCATCTTGCAGTACAAAGCACCGTAAAGATCCTTGCACACGGAGTTCACAGAAATTGGTGGTCTTCTTTTTAATATGTGGGGGGAGGTAGACACTGCAAAGCATCAAGCACGAGCAACTTGACATCCTGAGTAACTCTTAGAATCGCCCCGTGATGGTAACGTCCATGCATCCCCGCGTGCAATAGGAGGGGAAACTCTCCTCCTCCTCTATATTCAGGATTGGATGGACCCAATATTTCCTTTCTTTTTTTCGTTTTAAGAAGCAAGAGGGCAACAAAATCAACCTCACTGCTTGCAGACTCCATTTAGTACTCTTTTGCAAATTTTTTCGCAACTGATTAATAAGCATCGGACTCGGTGTGCAAAGTTTCTGTGTGTGACGAATTTTTAGGATGACGAATATGAAAAACATATAAGAAAATTTCGGACTCGGTGTGCAAGGACCTTGACTCTGTGTTATTCCTCTTTCTGTATTGGCTGTGTAATGCTACATTTACACTAGTGCGTTTTCATTTTAAAACACAAGCAGACAATGCTGAAAGCCGCTAATGCTCATCATATCGTGTAAATCAATGGAAAATGAATAGAAATTATGATTCTGTTTAAAGAAATATGAAATAAACTAAAATTAGCTAACAAGTCCTAATGGACAGTATGATTTTGACCCAGAAGACCCAATCAGGGAGCGAAAGTGGGCAGCCATGCCTTTGTTTTCAAAAGTCTCCATTTTAGTTAGTCTACACTGAAATGCTACCCTGGAGTTTTTAAACTAAAACGGTGTCTGCAACGTTTCCAGAAGTCTCCATTTTCGAGGGTCGAAAACTCTGGAGTAGTGTGGATGCCAGGCGTAACCGTGGCAAAGTTATGCAGCTTAAAATGAAAATGCATTGGTTAAACTTAGCCTAAAGCTTGTAGAGTTTGTGCTGATGAGATGGAGGAAAGAGTGGTGTTTTACTGCTTCCTGCCACAGGCAGGGTTTTGAGGACTGTCAGTTTCAGTGTCTTGTTCTCTCAGTCATGTCTAAGAGTAGTCATCTGCCGCTGCAACGGTGTGTGATGATTTGGTAGCAATTCATATGTTTGCAAAATGCAGTAAAAGTTGTTTGTGCACTTAACTCATTTTGTTAATGATAACTATAATAATATAATGTTCTTACTAGGGCTGCACGATAAATCGCATGCGATATTTAACGCGCATCTTGTCAGTGAAGTCGGTTCTTTAATCAGCGGTAAATCTCCATCACCTGCGGGCTTTCACATGGAGCAGCATTAACTACACATTAGTTGTTAACTGACAAGCTGCGCAAAACCACGATCATATTTTGCGCAGCTTGTCGGTGAACAGTGTAGCTCTGTGTAGTTAATGCTGCTCCATGTGAAAGCCCGCACGTGATGGAGATTTACCGCTGATTACAGAATGGCTTTACTGACAAGATGCGCGTTAAATATCGCATGCGATTTATCGTGCAGCCCTAGTTCTTACCTTTAAAAATAAGGTAGATAAATGCATTCCCTTCACTTCATTGATGCAGATTTATTGATTGTTAATGTAATGCTGTAGCTATTAACCTAAAAAATTGTGTCCAGTTGCTGCTGGGATTTGTTATAGTGGTTATGTCTTAAAAAGTTTTCTGTTAAATTCATGAGAAATGCACTTTTTTTGTGTGTGTTTAAACTTGTTAAATAGGTTTTATATTTATAAGCAGGTAGGTATAAAAGCAGATAGAGAGATTTGCCTTTTACAGAATGATTAATTAAATAGTTTGAGAGAAACCATAAACCGGCATTAAATTACACCTTTCTGTCTTATAGCTGGTGGTCAAGACATATATGGACATGGATCAAGACTCAGAGGAGGAAAAGCAGCAGTACTTGGCTTTGGCTCTTCACTTGGCCTCTGAGTTTTTCCTGCGAAACCCCAACAAGGATGTACGGTTACTTGTGGCCTGCTGTCTTGCTGACATCTTCAGGATTTATGCTCCAGAGGCCCCATACACCTCACATGACAAGCTCAAGGTATGACATGTACTGCTCAAAAGATAAACTTCATGTCTCGCATATTACTTTGATAAACTGACCTCTTGCTTATGGCTCACTAAAAATGTATGATTAAAAACTGATCTCTTATACTCTATCTAGGAAATTTTTCTCTTCATTACGCGGCAGTTGAAGGGATTAGAGGATACCAAGAGCCCTCAGTTCAACAGATATTTTTACTTACTAGAGGTGAGCTTTTCTTTGCTGTGTTTTTACAAATAACTGGTTGTTTATATGTGCATGTCTTAAATGTACTTTCAGTCTTGTTGGATTATAAGCCACATAGCAGCAATATTTACCAGTTTGTTTTTCATTTAAGATTAAGCATGTAGTTTAATTGTCATAGCTAATATGTTGACCTTTAATTTGCACAGAACCTGGCATGGGTGAAGTCCTACAACATCTGTTTTGAATTGGAGGACTGTAATGAGATCTTCATCCAGCTCTTCAAAACCCTCTTTTCTGTCATCAAGTGAGTTTAATTTTAAGTGAGTTTAATCGTCTCTTCTGTTACGCAACTGTACTCTTTTTGATCAGGACTTTTCCCTCTTCCAGTAACAGCCATAATCAGAAGGTGCAGATGCACATGTTGGACCTGATGAGTTCCATCATCATGGAGGGAGATGGAGTGACGCAGGAGCTGCTGGACACAATCCTCATCAACCTCATCCCTGCTCACAAAGTAGGCAAATCTTATTTTCTACATCTTATTACTTCCCAGTCTCATTTCCCAGTCCAGTCTCAGATGGCTAACCAGTGTGTGGTTGTCTCTTTCTGTGCTTTAGAACTTGAATAAGCAGGCATATGACCTGGCCAAGACTCTTCTGAAGAGAACAGTTCAGACCATCGAAACCTGCATTGCCTCAGTGAGTCACAAAAACATCCGTTTGTCCTTTCAGAATTTAGTACATTTCAATGATGTAATGAGTTCAGTTCCTTTTAAGAAGACAGAATGATATGACAGATGTTGTATTGACTTTCTTCTCTAATCTCTTTCTTCTCTTTCTCTGTAGTTCTTTAATCAGGTGTTGGTGATGGGAAAGTCCTCCGTGAGTGATCTGTCTGAGCATGTATTTGACCTCATTCAGGAGCTCTTTGCAATCGACCCTCTGCTCCTTGTCTCTGTGATGCCACAACTTGAGTTCAAATTGAAGGTGACTTAATGTACATACACTTACTTGCGCATTGGCTTGCATACAAACCCTTTTATTGCAAGACTAATGTTTTTTTTGTTGTCTGTTTAGAGTAATGATGGAGAGGAGAGGTTGGCTGTGGTGAAACTGTTGGCTAAACTCTTTGGAGCAAAAGACTCTGAACTGGCCACTCAGAATCGCCCACTCTGGCAGTGCTTTCTGGGAAGGTGAGAGATTCCTACCATTGGAAAAACTGTCCTGAAAGACAGATTTTGAATATGTATAATTTGAGGTTTATTGAATTCTGATTTTCTTTTAATTTCCTCCCAAAGATTCAATGACATCCATGTTCCTGTGAGACTGGAGTGTGTAAAGTTTGCTAGCCACTGCCTGATGAACCACCCAGACCTTGCCAAGGATCTTACTGGTGTGTTCAGGATTAATGTGATGTCTACTGATTTTCCCCCCATTTTAAGCATTGCTTGACTTGTAAACATTAGGGCTGGGCAAAAAAATAGATTTTCCGATTAATCGTTTTTTTTAAATGACGTCGATTCGATATTGATTCTCAAAAGCCGCGAATCGATCCTTTTCCCGTTTTAGTTCAGCACACATTTAAAACAAGATATGATTAAGTGAATTTATCATTAGTCTTCTCAACTAGATGCACCCCCCCCCCCCCCCCCCCTCCCTTATGTACCTTGCGCGATGTTACAACAGAAATCCTGTCATTCATTCAGCACTTATCATGGCCATACGCGAAATTCACAATGCTCAGGTGAAATGCTATAGTAATACTATAAATCTGCGGAAGCATTTGATAATCACGCATAAGGCGCCATGATTTCCGCAATAAATGAATGAATGAATGGCGGATGGTGCGGCGCACTTTTTTGTTTACTACACGTATACTAAAGCGTGGATGATGCTCGCAGTGTTTTCAGCTTCTGCCGTCTCACTATATGATATGAACACGAATGTCATTCCAGCTGCTCTGAGAGTCACTTCATTAGCATTTTACCGTTTCATTTGAGAAATCTACCGTCATATCACATACACAGCAGCTGCAAGTTCTTCACGGCAACCCATCAAAATAAAAGTTCAGTTTAACTTCCACTGCAGGTATATTATATTACTATTTAGCAGTCTTAAGACTCGATGCTACTACTGCTATTAAATATTAATAAATCTTTATTTTTGAAGGAATAATCACATCTGTTTTTTTCTTAACAGTAAACATCTGTTGTGCAGCACTTTGTTTGCCATAAAAATGAAAAGGAATTGTTACATTTTATTTGATTATGGATAACCATGTAAATTAAGTTGTACGGCCTTACATTCGGGCTTACCAGAAATATTAACAGAACATTTGTAATAGGGCACTATTTTGTTTTCCACACAAAAGGACCCTGGGTACCAAACACACACGACATAGGTCCCCTTTTTAACACAGACACGGCATGTGCCTTCTTAATTTCTTTTATTAACTTCACTTTGTACACACACTGATGTTTACTGTTAATTTTTTTTGAAATATCAATAGCATTTGTATTAAAACTATATTCACTGAATGTAATAAAAAAATCGAGAATCGAATCGAGAATTTGCGAATCGAATCGAATCGGGACATCTGAATTGATACCCAGCCCTAGTAAACATCTTGTGTAACTCTGTCTGTCACTTCAGATTTTCTGAAGGTGAGATCACATGACCCAGAGGAGGCAATCAGGCATGATGTCATTGTGACCATCATCAACGCAGGGAAGAAAGATCTGAACCTGGTGAATGATCAACTGTTGGGGTTTGTCAGAGAGAGGATGTTGGACAAGAGGGTGAGAAAGATGCAAAGGTTACCCTAAAGTCATCTGAGCTCAATGGCATGATTTTTTTTCTGTGATATACATTGCAATATGAAAAAAGGACTCTATTGTCTTTAAAGAAAGAATGAATCATTCTAGAATGATTAGGGTGGTTTTATTAGTGGTGGATAAATAATTTACTTTAGAGTAAAAAGTAATTTTTCAGTTTATTTTTGTGTGTGCACCATTCTTCCTGGCTGAACAATTTGGGTGTTCACACTTGGCTCTTAACAAGAACCAACTCAAACCTCTTTCAGTAACAAAGTGAACAGAAAAAAATCTTAAAGTCTACATGCCCACTATTTTTGACACTTTCAATACCGCTATAAAAAATTATATATTTTTTGTAATTATGAAAAATATTAAGCAAAAGTGACTATTGAACTGTAAAATAAAAAAGCATTTATAGTACAACTGTACTACTGCTACAATTTGCATCTTAATTTCTTTTGAAATGTTAAACCATCAAACTTTTAATTTGCTGTTTTGCCAGCAAATATGTGCTGCAGGTTTCAGAGTGAGACATGGCACTCATTTACACTCAGCTCATGATACAGTGTTTAAGGCTCTCAGAGCGGCTTGGTGCAGAAACACTCATGTAGCCATCTCATTCGGCACAAATCCAAATGTTCATTAGTCTGTCAAACACAATTATCGCATCCAAAATCAAAAGTTTTTGTTTAAATAAGTATATATGTCGTGTTCTGTGTATATTTATGATGTTATCTAAATACCACAACTACCAGTATAACAGGATTTGAAAATAATTTTCATTATTTCCCATGTATATGACTTTATTAATATAATTTATAGTTATATAATATAATAACAACATTTAAAATTTTTTTTAAATATTAATGCATGTGTGTGATATTTATATATTTCTTATATATATTATATCATCATATATATATTATATATATATAATAAAATAATAAAATACACAGTACAAAACCTATTTATGTAAACAAAAACTCTTTGGTAGGATTAATCGCTATTTATCGTTTGACGCCTAGTTCTAGGTGCAAAACTATTATGTTACATGGTTTTTCGCGCACCTCATAGCCACCTCTCCTTTTGGCACGACTCTGATACACATTTAGGCCTCTCTCTGACTCTGGTCGTATGCGCACAGCTCCGCCTCGTGTCCTAGAGGTCGTCTCGCTTGTGCGACAGGACTACTCCCGCCATAAGGGTTATTTCCCATTGCTCAGGGCGAGACGACAACTAAGAGCACAATGGACCGGGAGTGATATTGCGGTGGTCACAAGCGACGAGACCGGACATGGAGCGAGGCGAACCTGAGCATGTAACTTTGTTTGTGTCTTATATGCTGTGTTGTGCACGTATTTGTATCGTGCGCTTTGGACTGTATAGGTTAAAAAGCCTTAGGCTCAGTCGATTGGAGACAGGGTCACAACACGTGTAGATTAGAACATAACACTATTTTTCTGGAAATACGATAAAGATGCTACATTGTGTTTGATAAACTTTAATTGCAGATATCGATTTATTTTGATATCTCTTGGACCGTGATTCAAAAGTCATCTCCAGGCTACGTAAGCCTGTAGAATGAAAAGGGAGCTGAGAACAAAACAGAACCTTGGTGTTTAGATTACATTCTATCATGTTGTTCAGTGGGTGTCGTAAAGAAGCAAATGATGGGGTTGGCCAGCTTTTAAGAAGTACTGTCTGCACAGAGCCCGGGAAGGAGGCAGCATTGAACGATTAGCCCAGCAGCCCGGCGCCTAGTCTCTCATGCTAGACCCGCCCGCATCTACCATTATACCAGAACAGCGCATAGTGACAAGTAGGAGCCGCACACACGTGTAATACCAAGATTTAATCTGGCTCATGAAGTATGACATTAAACAATGAGCATGCTATACGGATAGCGTAAGGTTCTTAAGTGTGCTGTGTATAGGTGGCGGTGGAAAAAGATCTTTGACAGTACATGGTTATTTTTTTGTCCTGCTTCTAGACTCTTTTTTTTTGTTCACAGTCTGGAGACTGAGGAGAAGATGAAGTGTCTGTACTACCTTTATGCCTGCCTGGACACTAACGCAGTCAAGTGAGTCTTAATCGAATGTTTTAAAAGCTTAGCAGATTGTCAAGAGAGTCTGGTTCTCATCTGACCGTTTTGGACCGTATCACTGTACATCTATTAACAGCACTCATCTCACTGATGTGTTTAGAATTTTAGGATGTGACGTGCCGGGCAGAACGTGCCTCGGGCGATTGATCTTTAGAGTAGTCACACCCTGAACGAAACGGAATTAATTTCGGCAGGCGAGGGCTTGTTCTTGGAGAAATGCGAGGATCATGAACAAAGTGCCTACAGTAAGTTACACAAACACTTATACTCTAATAATAGTATGGTATAATAGTACTCTCACTTACATATTTGGCTCTATTATTGGAACATGCACACACAAACACACCTTAAAAAGGCTGTGATAACTCGCATTCACCTTGATGCTCTCCTTATTTGTTAAAGCCATAGTTAACCCAAAAATTTTACTTATTTACTCACATTTTCTTGTTTTGAACCTGTATGCTGTCATTATTTTTCAGAGGAACACAAAACGTCTGTGTAATGACAGCTCATGGTGACCAGGTCTATAATATACAAATATAAATTGTGAATTGTGTGCAGTATTCCAAATCTTGTGAAGTCCTACTGTAGAACTTTGTAAGGGCCAGGCTTATATATGTATATTTATATTCTCAATATTAATTTTCTGCAGTATTGCTGCGCACTCACTTTTTCTTCTACATCAAGTTGACACAGTACAATATGCATTTCAATTAAAATGCAGCTAACTCCGTCTTTGCATGTGTTGTGAGTTAAACAACCTATTGGGGATACAGTTACATGTCATCACATAAGCATAGTTTCCAACATATTTGTGGATTAATAGTTACAGCATTTAATGTAGATTTGTAATGAAAAGCATTTGCAAACAAGTAAAGAAATTAAGTTGTAAGTATTTTAATTTGACTAATGTAGTAAGAATGTAGTAGTTTGAAATATCATTTGTTTTTGTTGTTTTTCAGTTATTACAATAATAATAATAATATATTTCTGTCTTAGAAATATTATTATTGTTGTTATTACCTTAGATACTTATATAGAATCTTTGATACTGTTAGAATTTAATGCCCTTAATGTTGTGCCAATTTTTTCTCAGTGGTGTCAAATGGTATTGAATACCAATATTTGTCAAGGTATTGTCTCAAACTTAGAAATTCCAGTATCGTTACAACAGACAAGAAATTTGTTCTTACCGATAACCTTGCATTTATTTCTTGAAGTGTTTTTGCATGTAGGTGTGATCCATTTCCTTCGCATATTGTTTATTTTTATAAAAAATGTTCTGAGGGACATTGAGAATGTGTTGTCCTAACCAAAGTGCTTTATTGTCTTAACTGACATTTATTTTACTGTACATGCCAAAGCATTAGTACAAATGACAGATACAGTGACAAACAAAAATTTTAACTGTTGTTTTTCTCTTCCTGCAGTCTGAAGCAAACACCACAGCCATGTTTGGAAAACTTATGACCATCGCTAGTAAGCACACACACTATATATATATATATGCCTGTCAATGGATAGTTAGTAAAACCATTAGGTTTCACAATATGTAATTCGTCTCTCATTCTCAGAGAATCTCCCAGATCCAGGTAAAGCTCAGGATTTTATGAAGAAGTTTAATCAGGTTCTGGGTGAAGATGAGAAACTCCGTCTTCAGCTTGAGCAACTCATCAGCCCTACCTGCTCATGTAAACAGGCTGAACAGTGTGTGGTAAGTTTAAAAACACTATCTCCACCAATCACATTCAACACTGCACTTTCCAAGCTCACATGATAGGTTTTCATATGTAATGTGTATATAATGCATATTAACTAAGACCTGTTCCAGTCAACAGTAGTTGTAGTATTAAACATATAACAGATATAAGTCATCAAAGAGTGGTATTTTTTTTTCCAGAGGGAAATCACACGGAAGCTGACATTCCCCAAGCAGCCCACAAACCCATTCCTGGAGATGGTGAAATTTCTGCTGGAGAGAATCGCACCGGTGCACATCGACTCTGAGGCCATCAGGTAGGCGATGAGGTCAAATGGCAGATGAGAATTTTTTTTTATTTATTTTTTTTTTATTAATGAACATGCATCCAGCAAAAAAATTGCCATTATATTTTTATTTGAAATACCTTATTGAAACACTGGTGATTTTTTTTGTATTTTTTGTTATAATATTTTTTTTGTGAGGGATGAGTCCATTATTTTTCACAAATGCTGTCTATCAAAAGTCGTTATTATAACAACTACTGCAAACATTCTTTACATGGACTACACTGCTCAAATTAATTCCAGTTTTTGCACCTGCAAAATAACTGTGCAGACAATCAGCCCAAAAAATCAAGTCAGAAAAGCAAACCGGAAATGATGTGCAGAATGAAGCACAGTCAGAGAATGCATGCACTTTGTTTGAACAGCAACATCGGATATGGACTCATATCAGTGCACCTGCAGATGTAAAGCGAGAACATGAATGAGAGGGGAAGAGAAACTGACTGAGTGGGAGAGAGATAAGTGCAATATGGGCCATGTGCTTTTTTCCTCTCAACGGTTGTGTAACACTCTGAATAGCTTGTTATGGGTGAGACATCTAGTGAGAGTAAAGTGTAACTGCAGGTATTGTGTAGACGTTTTGGATCACCAATAATGTGTGTGTATGTGTGTGTGCAGCGCCCTGGTTAAGCTGTTAAATAAGTCAATTGAGGGCACTGCTGACGATGAAGATGAGGGAGTAACTCCTGATACTGCCATTCGTGCTGGACTTGAGCTACTCAAGGTACTGTTTGTAACTGCAAATGCACTAGTTTAAATATCGTGGAAAACAGGATTTCTGGCTTTTTTGAAATAAGAGTTTGAAATACAATGTAGATATACAATCACATTAATATAAAAATATTACTATATTAATATAAAAATGAATTGCTGGATGTGGGCTATTGCTCTTCTTAATACTAAGTATCTTTGACTCATTTGCAGTCATGTTATTTATTTTAATGTAAGTTTGCTGTTCTGTCTGTCCCTACCTTAGGTTTTGTCATTTACTCACCCCACTGCGTTCCACTCAGCTGAGACATACGAGTCTTTGCTGCAGTGTCTGAAGATGGAGGACGATAAAGTGGCAGAAGCAGCAATACAGATCTTCAGAAACACAGGACAAAAGATTGAGACAGAACTGCCACAGATTCGCTCGTATGAACAACTCCCACATGCGCATACACAACTGTTTAGAACCAGTACCAAGTCTCATCAGCGTTATTAAAATCAAATACAAAAGTTTGATGTAGTAAAACGTTGTTCTGTTATCTTTGTGCAGGACTCTAATTCCCATACTACATCAGAAGGCAAAACGAGGCACCCCCCACCAGGCCAAACAGGCGGTCCACTGCATCCATGCCATTTTTCACAACAAAGAGGTCCAGTTAGCTCAAATATTTGAGGTAAATCGAAGTGCATAAATGCATTTTTCTTAAAATGCTCACTTTTGACTGTCAAATTATGTGAATATTACAATAATGACAAGAAGGTAATTTTTGCCGCATGAGAATTTTACATGCATGCTTTTCTGTCTGTCTCTTGTTCCAGCCATTGTCTCGCAGTCTGAATGCAGACGTGCCTGAACAGCTCATCACTCCGCTTGTCTCTCTTGGACACATTTCTATGCTGGCCCCGGATCAGTTTGCGTCACCCATGAAGGCAATCGTAGCCAATTTTATTGTGAAGGACCTTCTGATGAATGACAGAGTGAGCATATTGATGTGGTGTTCTGCTTTGAGCATCTATGAATGGTTTTATTGCATGTTAAATGAGCCCTCTCTACCTCTCAGTCTGTGGGAAACAAAAATGGGCGGCTCTGGACAGCTGATGATGAGGTTTCTCCTGAAGTGCTGGCTAAGGTAAAATTCCTTTAAGTAATCAGGTTGAAAACAACATCTCTTGGTGATTTGTGTGTGTATTAATGTGCACGAGTGTTGCCAGGTGCAAGCCATTAAGTTGTTGGTCCGCTGGTTGCTGGGAATGAAGAATAATCTGTCCAAATCAGCTAACTCTACTCTCAGACTCCTCTCAGCCATGCTGGTCAGCGAGGGAGACCTTACCGAGCAGAAAAAGATCAGGTACTAACTGGGTGTCAAGATCCCAAGTGCGATATTGTATACAATTACGAAAGCTGCCCTAATATGGCTAATAGGCCCCTAACAAGTGTGTTTGTGGACACAGCAAGTCTGACATGTCTCGACTGAGGCTTGCAGCGGGGAGCGCCATCATGAAACTGGCACAAGAGCCCTGTTACCATGACATCATCACTCCAGAACAGTTCCAGCTCTGTGGACTTGTCATTAATGTGAGTTGAGCACAAGACTACTTGGACACATATGAAACATAAAAAATTCAATTACTATTTTTTTTAGATAATGGCTGGCTTTAAAATTCTGTACTGTTTTGTCTAAATAAAACTAAAACCTGTAAACTAAAATCAATCCCTTTAAATGATGCAAGTGAATTTAGGAATAACTAGATTGTGTGTATAGTATGAAAAAGGAAAATTGATTCTTAGATTTGCTAAGTATTACATTTAAGTGTTTTCAAAGATGAACTTTCCTGTCATCTAATGCTCACTTAATCTAAAAGTAGAAACTAAGGTAAAATAAATGTTAAGATAAAAATAGGGGAAATGAGCATGACAATTAATTATCCAATATAATTCGAAGCTGAAAAATATTAAGATGTAAACTGAATGGTACTAATATATTGTGCATCTCTATTTTCCTTGTAGAAGATGGTGCTATTAATGCCAATGTCTTGAGTTGCCTTGGTCAATGCAATGTAAACGCACCCCTTAAATACAGTGACACTTGCAGTTGGCAAATATATAAATCCAAATGTAGTTTGTTCTACCAAATCATTCATTTATATATAAAACTCTTAGAAGCACAGGCACAAGCACAAAACAGCTTATTAACACAATCAAATAACTGGACATATAAGAACATGCTACAAAAGCATATATTAGCCACAACTTCACATATTTTCAAGTTTTTCCTTCCCTTTCCCCTCGCTTTATAGGATGAGTGTTATCAGGTGCGCCAGATCTTTGCTCAGAAGTTGCATGTTGCTCTGGTGAAGCTGTTGTTGCCACTGGAGTACTTGGCTGTGTTTGCATTGTGCGCTAAAGACCCAGTGAAAGAGCGCCGTGCTCATGCCAGACAGTGCCTGCTCAAGAACATCAGTGTCCGCAGAGAGTACATCAAACAGAACCCCATGGCCCATGGTAGATACAGTTTTTGGTATCACACATACCATACTGAGGAAGTGCGAAATTGCTTGAATGGCCAAGACCTAAATATCCTGCATGTTTGATTTTCAGAAAAGCTGCTGTCTCTCCTGCCAGAATATGTGGTGCCATACATGATCCATCTTCTAGCTCATGATCCAGACCTTACCAAACCACAGGATTTGGAGCAGCTCAGAGACGTCAAAGAGTATGAGTTTCAAACATGTTCACAGACTTTTGCACTGCACTTCTCTTTTTATTTCTGCACGTAGTGATTTGACAGACACTAATGTTCTCATAGGATGTATGTTTTAGATTGAATTCAGACGAGATTTTTTTTTCAGGTGCTTATGGTTCATGCTGGAGGTGTTGATGACAAAGAATGAGAATAACAGTCACTCATTCCTGAGGAAGATGGTAGAGAACATCAAACAAACAAAAGATGCTCAGGCCCCAGATGACCCAAAGGCAAATGAGGTTTGTCACCATTAACCTGTCCTACATAATGTTTATGTATTTCTGAATCCCAGTGTTTTTTACTCTTGTTCTCATGTATTTACAGAAACTTTACATTTTGTGTGATGTGGCGTTATTTGTGATCGCAAACAAGAGCACTTCATGTCATCTGGACTCCCCAAAAGATCCTGTGCTGCCTAGCAAGTTCTTTACCCCACCTGATAAGGTAACAACCACTCTAACTGCAGTGACACTTTACATGTGGCTTTACAATGAAACTCATTCTGTCTGCCCCTCTCTACAGGATTTTATCAATGATAAGGAATATTTGTCACCAGAAGCCAAAATAGTTTTGCAGACAGGAAAAATCCAGGTAGGTTTTGTCATATCTGCTACTGTATGTGAGTAATACACTGATGAGTTTCTAGAAGTGAGGAGTACAGTAAGTTATAGGTTATGTAAGAAAGATTTTAGCAATTTAGGCGCTCTATATTTTATGCAAACAAAAGTTTGTACAGTTTTTAATAGAAAGGCAGTTCCAAATAAATATAAAAATTTATTATTTAAAAAAATAAAACACAAAAATAGACAGTAAGAATGGTATTTATTTGAAATCCTTTATAACAATATAAAAGCCCTTACTGTGTTCAACATTGATAATTAAAAAAAATTCTCGAGGATCAAATTGGCATATTAAAATGATTTGTAAAGGATCATGTGACACTGAAAATCCAGCTTTGCCAGGAATAAATTACATTCAGTTATTTTAAATTGCAATATTTCACAGTATTACTGTTCTTGATAATATTTTTGATTAAATACAGCCATGGTAAGCATGAGAGTGAGATCTTACCTACCCCAAACTTATGAACAATTAAACAAAAATGTTTTTTTCATTACATTAAAATATGAGAACATTATAATCTCCAAGTATGTATAATTTAGGTTCAGCAGACAAAAAAAAGTTGAGTGTGTAGTTGGGAGTTTTGCACACAGGGATCGATGACATATCAACATTCTTTTTGTTGAAAAGATGTAACTAACAAATGAATGCCTTGACTGTGTTACATTACACATACTTGTTCATATATTTCCACCAAAGCAACCACCAAAGCAGACAGGCGTGCTGGGGGCAGTGAACAAACCTTTAACGGTAACAGCTCGCCGACCGTACATTAAAACCCCCACCTCTGACACAGTAAGCAACGCAAGCACCAACTCTCAACCCAGCTCACCTGCAACAAATAAGAGCAGGTTTGTGCTTATCAGAATTTATTTACTTTTCATTCACTGTGATGTGGCATTTTTCCAGTGTTGATTAAACTATACTGAAAGAGGTTCTTTATCAAGAATTCACAATTAGCTTTTTCTCTATCATAAAGGGATGTGAGTTCTGAGGCCTCAGAAACGGGGGCGAGGGAGAATGAAGAGAACCCTGTTATCACAAACGCAGGAGTTGTAAAGAAGGTAAAATATATCTCATGTAAACACTAAAAACCAGGAATCTGAACCAGTTCAAAGAAAGAAAACAAAAGCCGGAAAAATGAACAAAATTGACAGGAGCATAAACGGAAACCAAATAAAATGAACTGAAACGCCTATTTGAAATGGCCATTAACCCATTAATAACATTATTTTATTGTTCTGTTTAGTATTTTCATTTTGCAATCAACCAATCACAAATTCAAATAGTAGAGCCAATGCAAATGTGATGATTATGTATCCAATGAGTGAAATGCCTCTCAGCTGTAAATTCATCATAGGTAAGTCGCAATAGCTATGCTCGTGAAAAGTACCAGGATAGTGTAGATCAGGGTTCTCCAACCTTTTTGTGAGTTGAGGGCTCCCTGAAGGGATAAAATAAGTCTCAAGGGCTACTACTTTGATCACTCAAATATATATTATATAAGATATATATATATATATATTTATATATTAAATATATATATATATATTATATAGACTTTTATTTTAGTTTATTTTTCTATATAAATATATTGATATTTGCAGCAAAAATGCATTTGGATTTTGCCCGAACTCTTAAGGTTTTCATTTGATTGTCCTTATGGATTCCGTGTTTAGATTCAGTACAAAAAAAAACAACAAAAAATTTTTTTTTTATCAGTAAAAAATGGGTTAGGAAATGAATGCATAAAACTTTAACAATTTAATCTTTTAAAATGTAATCAAATAAAAATAAATTTAAAACAAAACATTGTATTTTTTTTTTTTATTCAGACATGATGCTGCACAACAAAACTGTATAAATTAATAATAATAAAAAATAACTTGGTTGTATGATATTCCTTAAAAATAATAATATTATTATTACTTTGAGAATTGCATTGTAGTATACAGTAGTAATATATTCAGTCATATAATTAAGTAAACCCGGACTTTTTTTTTCGGTTTGGCGTTTGGAAGGGTTTGAGTTTCGTTTCAGTGTGTATTTGATGGTCGTTTTTTCTCAAAGTAAATGCTGTGAAGCTGGTGAAGTGACTCTCAGAGTAGCTCTGAAGATGAAGTGCATGTGTTCATGTCCTCATATATTGAGACGCAGACGCTGAAAACACCATGAGTCAAGTGAGTTTGTGTATCAGATGAAACTACTCCATACATTCAGAGACACAGAACATGCAGACTTATTAGCGACATGCACTGACTGGTTGCTGTAACATTTATTTCTGTAAAATAAGAAATATTTTTGTGCTGCCACATCGTTACGTCACGTCTGTAAACATAAAGAAGTTGTCGCATGTGAGGATGCTGCAGGTGGAGGATCGTTTATAGCCTTTTCTCACAGCAGCCAGAATAATTAAAATGTATCATTTTGATGGCGGATTGAAATCCAGAAAGGATTATGTGTTTATGAAACAAATGTGAATGAAATTAAATTATATTCCAGTTTTAAATGTGCTTCTGATTACAGATAGCCTGGGATTACACAAGATTTGTTTTTTAAAGACAACCTGTTCGAAGGCATAGTTTGCTTTTTGGGTTAAAATAATTTCTTAATATGAAATTCGAATGGTGTGACAATTAGATTAGACTGTACAGAAATTAAAATCTACATGCTAATGCACACTATACTCAGTCACGCAATACTGATGTTGTTAACATTAACAATCTGAGAATAAAGTATAACAATATAATAATTTGCACGGTTCGATGTGATATGAGCTAACCCAATATTTAGATAAATCACAATTGATTTATTGTAATGCTTTTCCTCAGTTGGTCAGAACAAACGTAGCAGACTTGTTAGTTACTTGTTCAGATGAAAATATATGGTGAAAATTCTTATTTGGGTCATATATTCCAAGACGTAGGCTAGAATCTGTGATTGCAAAGTACAGAACATTAGATTCATCTGCACTGGAGCCGTGCCGCCGCACAACCCACGCAAGGATGGCGACAGAGGCAAAACTTACGGACTGCAGCTTTAAGTCTGTTACAGATATAAATATTCATACATGCGTATAACTACAGTTGCAGTGCACTTGCTCTCGAGTGTTCACGGACCGTCTTTGACATTCCAATATGGCGGACGGCTAACGTATCGCGGCCCATAGAAACAGCTGCTAATAGGGAATCTACCTATACATATCTATGGTTATAGCCTGTGAGAAGGATGATGTTACATTGATAAACGTGAGTGAAGTACAAAGCCTATAGGTTACATAATAAATAATATTTTAGCATCCAGATATGCTTTTATATTGTGAATTGGAAAACATTTGGTTTTGAGCCGAATGAGAGAGGTAGCGCTCGTTTCGCGTTAATGAATTAGTTTTGTTGAGCGTTATATCACTGTTAACTTTAGAGGATTTGTTGTGGAGAGAAGGCAACTAAGTTTAGCCTGTAGCTGTGTTTAATAAAATAAAACATTATAATATATAAAAATATTTATTATTATAAATAAAACCTTTAGCCGTATGCTTACGGTATTTTAGCCTATGTTTATTCTGAATGTCTAATAAAAGGCGACGTATGCCTCGCCTATCTTTTTTTTTATCAATTGACATCAATTTTATACGAGTAGTGTATATTTTTAACCATGCAGCAAACATTTTTAAATATCTTTAAAAAAAATACTTTAATGTCTTTAAAGCGTTAGACCGTTTTTGCTTTCATTTAAAAAAATTTGGCCAAAATTTCACTATAAAAGATGATGCTGTATTGGATATGACTAGATGCAAGATACCAGGCTAGGACTCTCTGCAAGGTTTTTTTTTTGTTGGCTTTTTTTTGTTTTTTGAGTGAAGAAAGCTCTGTATTTAGTATAGTAGTATATTGGCAAATAAAAACTAACGTATTTTTTCTACTCAAACCAGTTTCGGAATGGTAATAATACAGAAGGAACGCATAAACAGAAACGTTAAAATAATGATTGTGCTTGGAGTGAACTGATTTTTTTTTTTAGATTTTAAGCCCTGCTAAAAATTCTACATGTTCACACTTCTATCATACCTTGTTTTTTTTCCTTTTTTAGGAGGGAGGGACCGCTCAGCCCAGCGGGAAGAAACGTGCTGCTCCTGCGAGTGACGGCACAGAGAACAGCGTGTCTTCAAACCCCTCAGCAGGGTCACAGCCCCCTGCCAATAAACCCCGACGCGGTCGACCCCCGAAAAACGCTGCAGGCGTGGCCACACCAGATAAAGAGGCTGGAGCTACGACAGGAGGAGGGGCCGGACGGGGCCGGAAGAGAGCAGCACCTGCCCAGGATCCTGCCACCGCAGCCTCAGCTGATTCAATCAGTGGCAAGACACCAAAACAGCAGAAAGAAGCAGAACCGAAAAGAGCAGCGCCACAGAGACAGATTGACCTGCAAAGGTAACTGAGTGCAACTGAATGACTTTTTGTGACTTTTTTGTATTGTATGCATAGTATTATAAAAATCAACTCTAGTTTTATTGGAAATAAATCTGTCACTAGACTATCCAAGTACCGTGGGCCTGCATAGGAATTTCTACGAATGCCTTCACCCCAATTTGGAAAACTTTTCCTGCAATTTGTTTTCCAGTATGCTGAAAAAACTTAAAACCTTAAATATTTGATTGTTGGGTGATGTTTTTGGTACCAAGAGTGCAAACTATAACAGCTTTGGTGGCAGAGGTAGAGGAGTGATGTGCTATAAAATGGAAAGTGTGGCCTTGGTTTCTTTTTCCAGCCATGCTAAGAAAAATTATTGGTAGCTAGAAGTATCTAAATATAGTTATTAGCATAAGATAAGTTTTTAGTATATAACAAAAAAAAATGTATTAATTTTTTTTTTAATTATAATAATATATAATTTTAACGGCTTTGTATCACAACCATTCAAAAGTTGGAGCTCGCTCTAATGTTTTTTTGAAGAAAACGTATACTTTCGTTTCAGCAGACTTGTACATTTGTTCAAAAAATAATTTTTTTTTTTCTTTAAATTTTTTTTTTTTTTTAATATGAATCGGCTTGTGAAACTAAAATTTTTTACACAAAATTATTTCTTATAATATTATTTTAAACATAAGAGTCTTTCTTAAATGGAAAGAAGAAATGTTCAGAATGAATGAAAATAGAAAACAGCTTGTTCATTTCACTATTTTAAATTTGTTTTATAGTTTTACTATATTTTGAGTTTATAAATAAATGCAAAAAAAAAACAGTCATCCAACCCCAAAATTTTAAAATGGTTGGTGAACTCTGTATCATGGCTTAAACCCCCCATCCCCCCCCACCCATTTCGCCATTAAAGGATAGTGAATTTATGGGGGTTTTCAATTTATTTTCAAGTTAATAAATAGTTTTTTATTTTTGTTAATGATATGTGTGAAATGGCACGGACGGAGAAGAACTTTTGTTTGGGCCCTATTAAATTATAATTTTGTCAAAGCAAGGTTTGCATTGAGCAACATCAACAGCCAGAGGTGAGTTCACTTATTGCATGCAAATCTTTTTCAGAGAATGACACATTTGCATTTAATATGCATCGATGGGAATTGTTTTTTTAATGGAACCTTTGGTATCGGAATTGGTGTGAACAGCCTGTAACTTTGTCATCTTCAGCTGTTATTGAAGTCTTTTGTGTGAATTTGAGACGGGTGTTTCTTTTGTCTAAGATCAGTGAGGGTAGCACAGCGAGATCAGCAAGCGTCTCAGAAGACATATGGAAGTGAAGGGGAGACAGAGAGAGAATTTGAGTCCAGCCCCGAGTATGTACTCTCACTCACACAGCTACAGGAGCAGCAGGAAGAAGCCATTCGCAAGCAGTTCAGGGGTGCAGCGGGCCCCAAACAGAAAGAATCCACCTATGCAGCAGAGCAGGGCAAGCTGTCAGTGAGTGTCTGAGAGGGAGTCTCATTTAGCAGTGAGGTCACGCTGTAACCTTGAGCTCCTAAGCAGTTTAATTTTGTTGTAGCTATAAGCTTAGTGGAATAGTTCATCTAAAAATGAATTTAGGTGTAATTTACTTACCCTAATTTTGTTCCAAACCCTATGCTTTTGTTTTTCAAGTTATAATAGGACAACATTTTTATTATGTATAGGCTTGTCTTCCATAACAGTAACACCATAAAAGTAGTATGGATGACTCGTGTTTTGTATTTCTTTTAGTGCTGTCAATTGAAAAAAAATTACTTTGAAATTAATTTAATGTTTAAAAACATTAAAGTTTTTAAATATATTTTATATTGCAATAATTTCACATTCAATCTTCAAATTAATGTAGAAACAACATATAGACAGTATATTTTTAATATTTGTTAAGTGGCATCTTTTTTTTTTAAGACTGAAGGTAAGCATCTCTGATACCTAGGGATGTAACGATTCACTCGACTCACGATTCGATTCACGATTTTGATTTAACGATTCGATTCACGTTTTTTTTTTACAAAATTAGATTTAAAACAAATTATAAATTAAATGCGTCCTTTTATTATTGATTGGACAAAATGCTGAACATTTCTTTGTGAAATTTAAATATAACACTAATAATATACTAATATAGCACTTGCATATTACTGCTCTTTTTTTTGGTTTTGATTGCTTCTATTGTCCTCATTTGTAAATTGCTTTGGAAAAAAACGTCTGCTACATTACAAAATTTAAATATAATGTAAATAAAACTAAATTGAAAATTTAAAACAAGCCCCAAATCAAATAAATAAGTCACACAAATAAAATAAATCTCATCATATAAACAAAATAAGGCTTTGTCAGTGCTCTTTCCATTAAAAATTAGAGGCAACCACTGCATTTTAATCATTATCCAAACAAAGATGCTGCATACATGCAAAATGAGCAGTTTTTAAACTAAATTAGATTCTACAGTTTCGAAATTTGAAGCAAAAACAGAATGGTTTGACTTCAGTTTTGTGAAACTATAAATAAAAATATCTGCATGAAACAGCAAAGCTGAATGAGACGCAGATTCACTCTCTGCCAGCAGGTGGCGCTTAAAGCATTTCCTTGCTTTCCGCTGTAAACAAAGCAGCGCTGCACTTATGAACTTTAATGTGCATTAAATGCAAGAGGAAAAGAAAAAATACCATCTAAACTTTTCTAAAGACAGCAAGTTCCCCTCAGACATGCATTTATATAAACTCCTGCACCTAAATGAATCGCGATTCGTTTATCATCTCAACCGATTTGAATCGTCACATATTTGAATGTTTTCAACCGGCTAGCGGTGAATCGTTACATACCTACTGATTACCAATACTACAACTTATTTTGTTCTTGACAGGACATCACAGCTGTGGGTTATTAGGATGGCTGCTATTACTTAAGAGTGCACGGCTGAACATGATGTGGATCTGACAAGCATCCGTATTTTGATATATAATGACACTGCATGCCTCGTAGTTTCTTTCGCGCTTTTAATATGGAATGATACAGGCTACCGTGCTGTGCCGCCACATTGTGTGCGCTGCAATTTGCATGAGCACATGTACGAGCGCGTTAGTAGAACGGATGACAGGAAAGGAAAACTCCCTTTTTTACGGACATATGAATCGACTAGCATCTCAACTGACTGCAGTTCCTGTTGTTTACTGAAGCTGTGGAAGTTGGAGTGCGCTTCCTGAAAAAGGTACTCCCATTTGATTATGTTGGCAAGCTTTGAAAGCCTGTCGCCTTTTTGCGTTATTGTAAAGGCGATTTGGGAATCGTTGTTTTTTTTTGTTTTTAAACATTATGTCTTATTTTAATGGATCCACAATGTTTGCGGATTTATTTTTACTTTATTTAAACCGTGTTGTCTTGTAGATGTATGTGTAATTATTTTTTTAATTTATTTGATTTACATCAAGGTGTATTACCGGGCCTCCAAGCTTTCATATAAACGGTTAAGTTTCTTATGTATTCATTATTCAGCATATAGTTATGGTGTATTGTGATCGTTTGTTAAATAAAAGTCTATGATTTATAATCTAGGCAAAGTTTGAAGTCGTAATTGTTTCTTGAATTGACGACTAATCAAAAGTGAGCGGAAAATGCACACGCCTCATTTTAAGATATTTCGAGCAAAAAGAAGTTTAAGCGAGGAGGAAAAGAGGGAAAACTCAAACTAAAAACAAACAACTGCTTTTAAAGCTTTTCCTTACAAGCAGCATTTATGTAACTTTTTCTGTGTTCAAAATTTGCAAAATTTATATAATGAGCGAGTACATCATGAATTCATCTTCCAAACCGCCTCTTTTTGTCTTATTCCGAATCACTGCGGTACACTTATAATAAGTACTTATATTTGGACTATTGTAGCCTGGTCGGGTCGTCACCGCTGCGGAGTAGCCCAGTACCTGCTTGATTCGCCATAGACATAAACAGAGAGAAGTGGCTCCGTCTACAATGTTCTTCCGCAAGACGAGTGGAGTTTTGTTTATTAACCGCTAGAGCGCCAAAAATTACATAGTGCTGCTTTAAAAGTGAAGGAAAGCAAAAGAGGGAAACCCCACACCCCCCACGGTGATACCAATATTACCGGTGTTGTCACACGTCGAGTAACCGTCACAACCCTACATACTCATACATCATACATCCCTTCATACATCTCATTTGACCGCAGTTCACTGATGTTCTACTGAAGCTCCTCATCACCTGTACCTTTTCCGCACTCATTTGACTCGCTCCTGAGTCCTGCTGCTGAGGCGAAGTTGGAGTGCAAAAAGTCTCCCATTTGATGTAGTCGTAAAGACATTGTCTAAATGAATGCAAATCTTGTCAAGAAATAAGAGACAGAAGCAGCAGTTGTGAGCGGCGTGGCCCTGGCTTCGCCCCTGCGTTAATTGCATTAAATATTTTTAACGCCATTAAACTGGAAAAATTCATCACCTGCGTTCGAGCTGTGATGACTGTTATGACAAAATTCATAATTGTCGATTATTCCCTTGAAACCGTAATTGTGATTATTAATTACGATTATCACAATTTACATTGAATAATGTTTATACCATTGTTTGATGCAATTGCATGCCGTATTTTTATATGAAAATAAACAAACTGAAAACACTAACTGGAAAAACTTTTAGTGCGTTTATATAGTATTAAGCCTCAAATGTCAAACATACATCAGATTGGTTTCTTTAAATTATAAAAAAAAAACGTAAAAATATGAATGGTATGATAATGTTATACTAAAACTAAAATTAAAAAAACCTTTAAGATAACATGTAGAAAAAAAAAAAAGCATCTTAAGCACAGAATAACATAATTGGACTTTGAACGATTAATTGCCGCTCTGAACGATTACGTAATTGTGGCATCCATAAATGTAATCGCGATTAGAAATTCGATTAATGTGCAGCCCTAACCTGCATTAAAGTGCAATTTTGACAGCACTAATTCTTTATTATGATATTTTGAAGGTATAGTCGTGTGTTAGCTTAGTGTCAGGACACAGACTAAAAACAGTTGTTACCAACTGAACGGTCTTCAATTTTATATATTTTAAAATGTAGTTTCACCATAATGGCCATCTCGCTTTGTAAAGTAGATTGATTGATTTGATTGATACATTTTTCTGGTTTCAGGTAAAGCGCCGGTGTGTGAAGACAAGGACGGTCAGGCAGTAAAGGATTGAGTGACCCAACGAAGAGACGCATCCACTTAATACATCAAACGCTCTTCACAAACCTGAACTGTCATTACCCCACACCTCAAACGAATGAGGAATGAATTCTTTAGATTCAGATGTTCAAACTTGTGTGTAGAAACACAGACCTGTTTCTCTTCATTCGTTTATTCTTTTTTTTGTTTCGTGTTGAAATTGTTCGCGTTGCTCTTGCTTCTCTGTCCGGAGACAGCCATTTTTAAAAACCAAACATTTGAAAGAAGAAAAAAAAAAAAAAAAAGTTTTAATCGCTATAAGGTTGCTTATTAAATACATGGAAAGTTTTTTTTTACTGTTTTATCTCCCTCTCCTCTTTTAATCCTCTATTAAATCCAAAATACTGTCCTCAGATTTCTTCGATTGCAAGGATTTATTGAGGCTCATGTCTTGTATTCAATTAGTTTAACTCTATAAATTTAAAGTGCAAAGACTACAAGACTGTATGATTAATAATGCTGCTATTTATTCTGTTGGGTGTACGAGCATGAATTCCTCATACTGTTGCAAGGGGCACCTTGTCGTTGGTATATTTTGTTGAAATCAATACTACATTTTTAGAAACATGTTCAAAATTCAGTGTTCAAATTGCTTCAAACCTTTAAATAGAAAAAGCTGTTCAGTTTCATTTTTCCCCACGTTCATATCAATTCCCAAGGTCTATTTTAACATTTAAATGCATTAAATGACTCAATATGCTGTCAACACGAGTCCACTTATAATTGGACAACCTACTGCGTAGATTGTCCTTACAGGGTAGAGGTAGAGATTAACAGATAACACTTAAAAAAAAAAAAAAATGCACTTTTTTTTTTAAATTCAAAAGAATATGACAGTTTGCACAATAAATACCAGTTTTGTACGGCTCGAGTAGGTTTTTTTGTATTGTAAAGGAGCTTAAAGTGGACCCTAAAGCCAGAGCCATGACATGCATTCTCCTTTTTTTGACAGGAAGTTTTTGTCCTTTTAATTCACTCCTCCGTGCAATATATTGAACAAGGTGATCACTACAGGAAGACAGTCTTGTTTTTTGTTTCATTTTTGATTTTCATACAAAATATAAATCCAGCCATCGATGGTGCATTCTAGAGATGAACAGTACTTTATCCCCTCTCCCCCACCCACCCAAAAAAAACTCGTCTGTATGTACATGAGAGGTGTATGAAAGCAGCTAGCTGTGAAAGTGGGGGCATTTTGAAAACAGATGTTATGTGGGAATGCTAGCAAATTGAAGTAGAGCGCACAGCAAAGGGAGAAAAGAAACGTTTAACAATTCATCCCTGCAAGAAAAGAACAGAACACTAGGTAAAAACAGGTTCACAAAGCATTGTGTGGCAGTACTCGCTCTTGGCCCGTTTGCTTTGAAGCATCTTTGTTGATTAGAAAACTCTAGCTGTTTGATTCATGCTTGCAACATCAGTTAAGTGCAAAATATGAAATGATATCTGCAGCTTGTGAGTGGAAATCAGAATACAATTTTGGTATGATAAGAAACGCACCCCACCTCTCTCTCAGAAACCCTTTTAAACCTCCACATCAACATACTTCGATGCCAAACTGAATGTCTCACCCTACTGACTGTTCTACAAAAAAGCCAATCATTTTAAGAGAACAGAAACTCTCGTCTTCACTTTCTCATCTCTACATGTACAAAATGTTTACACTTAAATGCAAGTTGTTTCATACAATACATTCTCAAACAAAAAAAAAAGAGGCAACTCAAGGTATATCTGTCCATTATCAAGTTGCAAACCCCACAGCTGCCTTGAAAACAAAAAGAAAGGGTTTGTGACCACCAATCCTGCATCGTCCCCCTTTTCAAAAAGAGGGAAAATGAAAAAGGGCAATCTTCCTTTAATTAAAAAGAAAAATAACACTTCACCCAGCAAGTCTGAAACTGTCTGCACTCACATAACACCATGTCATCTGGCCATTTCAACTACTACACAGACAAATTAGTGCAAAGAAAAGCCAAAAGAAACATTAAAAGAATCAAATGAGCAAATAAAATCACACATTTGTTCATTGTAAGAGAGTGTCAAATAGAAGGGGTATTAATAATCTCAAGATTTCAGTTTTTATATGCTAAATATCCCATTCTAATAGGCATATCCCAAAACATTTTTATGGTGTACAGATTGCAAAAAAAATAACATTCCTGCTATTTTGCCTTTTAAATGTACACAACCTTAAATATACTAATTTACATGTACTAACATTGTCTCACAGATGCAAGTGGGTGTTTCTTTTCGCATGAAATGACAGGGATAGAGGCTGTCTTTTTGGGGTTTCTTTAAAAGGGAAGTGACAGCCTAAATTTAAGAGGGAAAATGATTGTAGCAAGGCAAAAACTGGGAGTGAAAATGTTGGGAAGAAAGGGATGTGAACATTTGCTAAGAGAGACAGAAGATGACTCCGAGGTCTCGCTGTCGAACTGCTGTCTCTTACCCAAACATTCAATCTGAACGCAAACCAAGACGGGTGATGCATGTGTGTGTGCATGGTTGGTTGGGTGGGAGTGGAGGGGTTTGAGGAAAACATGGCCTGATGAAGAGAACTGGATGATCAGTTGCTTAGTAGCAGCTCTGTCGCTGTCTCCACGTCCCATGATTTCGAGGACAAGGCTACTATTACTGCATTCTGTTTGAGAGAGACAAAGACAGAACATAACATTTGTAAGCAACAGTAGATTTGCTGAATTGCTTCTTAGATGACGCTAACAGTTCACTAATTTGACTAAATATCACACTGAAAACAGTTAAATGACAGCCATCCTGACAAATCCGTTATCCGAATTTTCACATCATTTGTCTTCTCGGCATTCCTAGTTCTCTATCGTCTCCAAGTGGCTACCCCGAATTAGCACTTACACTATGCACTAGTGATTTGAAGGATCTCTTTTATACTTACTTTCAACGGTATTGCCATTTTTTTTTATTTTTTTAGACTAGCATTCATATTAGGTTTGGGATGGTTATTGTATCGTTTATACTTTTATTTAGCAAGGATGCATTAAATTGACAGTAAAGGCACTTTTAATGTTACAAATGATTTTTAGATGAAATGAATGCTAATCATTTTAAGCAGCACAACCCTTTTCAATACTGATTATATATGAGCACCAAATCAGCATATTAGAATGATTTCTAAAGGATCATGGAAGACTGGACCAATGGTTGCAGAAAACTCAGCAGTTGTTTTAAATTGTAATTCTTTTTTCACTATTACCGTTTCTATTTTTGATCAAATAAATGCAGCTTTGGTGAGCATAAGATAATTATTTAAAAAAAAAATACACAAGCATAAACCCAAACCATAGTGTATTTTCTATACGTGAAAACATTTACCTAAAAATATGGATTCAATTTCATTGTGTAATACATGTCTGACATGTCATACGTCACAGACAGTCTAGGAGTCGGCAACTTTTTTGACAGGAGTGTTTTTGTTCATATATAATAGGTTTAGTAGTTTACTAGTTTGATGTCATGTGGTGATAACTTAATAACTGTTGGTACTTTTTGGCAAGTAGCACGGTGGCTGGCAGGCATATGTGATTACCCTTGAACAAAACATGTTGGTTTGTAAACAAAGAGACACAATTACTAAAGTAACATTTGATTTAGATTTTAAAGTTATTTGAAAATGAACAAAAGAAAACCTGGCAATTGAATGCACACTCACTTTAAGATCTGCCACCATTCAATTAACAACTGATGGTCCACGTCTTATAGTTTCTTTTCTTTTCCAAAAATCGCTTTAAAATGTCTGAATTTTTAGTTTTTAAGTTGTTTGTAAAGAGGACTCAGGCATAAAAATGCATAGATATTACTGTTTCCAAACCCTGTTCCAAAACCCTTTATTTGTGATTGCACAGGTTTTCGGAAGGAGGTTTTCGACCAAAAATGAAATGCAGAGCGTTCGAGACAGACCGAGAAAAGAGGTGCTGCAATAAAGTGAAATGTCAAAAATAATGTCTTTTTTTTTTTTTGGGAACAATCAAGCATAAAAACCTATTCTAGTACACCTCAAAAATTCAATTCAAGAGGAACGCCCTTTAAAAAAATTAAATACAATTTGCTATTCACAAGCCACCATCATTGTATTGATCGTTAAAGATCATATATGACAAGTTTAAAACCTCACTGACAGTGGTCATTTCTTATTTATATTAAGTAATGTGCTGAAAGTTAAAGGCAACACATGCCAATAGTGTCCCATGTCCCTAAGGTTGCAAACCCCTGCTGTAGTCTGTGCATCTGAATTTTTAACCACACTAGCAACTGTACACTTTCAGTACTTACTTTGTCAAAGCCCATTGCACAAAGTTTGTCTATTTTGCGTGTGTACTCGGGACTGGACACGGGAGCACCAGCGTAAACGTGAGACCAAAGACGAGCGGTTTGTTTGAACATTTCTGGATTCTGCTTATACTGCAAAAAACAACAACAGTAACGTAGTTGAAAGGTTTGCAATGCTTTGTTATTGTACGTTCTCATTCAGACACGCATGTGTACCTGATTGGCTACCACAGCGTCTTGAGGATCATCTGGCTCTGCTGCAGCTAACAGAGCCTGTAGTGAGAGCAGAACTGTTCGCAGAGTCATGGCAGCAGCCCTGTGCACAGGAAGTGAAGACAGAATACAGAGGAGATGAAGAAAGTATAGAAAAGGGAACAGGAAAGAGAAAGTACAACAGTAATTGGGGAAATAAAACTGGGTGAAACACATTTGATGACAGTAAACTACACCCGTCATGATCATTAATTATAAGCACTCACCACTGGTCTTTTAAAATGTCCAAACATATTGCCCCAGTAACTGAACTTATATTGGGATGCCAGATCTTAGTAATAAACCGCACCTGAAAAACATGTAGGAAAAATATATTTTAACTTCAAAGTCCTATGATCTTTCAAATCAAGTCAACATTAATGATCATATATGCAAAAAAAAAAAACAAATGAGCTTGAATTATTACCCTGATTAGAGCTCAGCACGGGCCTCAAATTTAGGCCCTAGCCCGAGACGCTCAGGCCCTGGCCCCGTGTCCGTAAGCTTATCAGAATTACCATCCCGAGCCCGTCTTTTTTTCCCCCTTCTCCCAAAACAGCTTATACTACTGTTTCAGCTATTAAAATAGTTCAGTTTTGTATGTAATGGCAAAGTGAGTGATTATATTTCGTTTAGTTTTTAAGTTAAGTTAATTTAGAAAAACGTTTGGAGCATTTTTTGTTCATTTAATATAAGTTTTTGTTTTTTAAAGTAATGACCAAGCGGCCAGTGGCAGACAGTGAGCTGATCATAGCCTATGTTTTATCAATTTAGCCTTCTCAAACCAACACGACTCTATAGATATAAAACAGTTCAAGCATATAACAATGTTTAAACGTTAAACCTAGATAATTGTGCGCTGTATCCAATCGTTTGTGTGGAGAGTGGAAGCTAAAGTGTGCTTTGCAGGACATGGAGGAGCCAGCGTGATGACTTGCATTTTTTTCCAGTGGAAACAACTTAAAATATGCCATCATTTTTGCTCATAAAGGTGAGAGTAATACATTATTCAGAACTGTAAAGGGTCTACTTTTATTTGTGTGCACTCACAATATCAACAAAACATTGTGCTTTTATAAAATAAAGAAAACAAACATGGTGCTCTTTCTGCCGTCTCGGTCTTGAACAGGAGCGCTTCACAAAAATGAACCAAAACTCAGTGAATACATGCCTCACAGAAAGCTTTAAATTACTACTTAACGAAATAAAACCAATCAAAAACAAAAACTCTTTCATTATAATCATAATCCGTAAAGATGCACTTCTCTCTAAAAGAGTGTCTAATGAGGAGATGGCGAGTCAGGATCGGCAACTTCATCCTTGCGACACGGACTCAGAAAACACTAGTTTATTAGTAAATAATTCAAATATCTCCTTACTATTTCCCCCTGACACATTCATGGTAATTACTTTTGCTGGGGCTTTGTGGCAAGCTTTAGCCTATTGCGTGCATTTGAACGCGGAACTCTTCCAGCTGCGCTGATGGCACTCGCTGCTGCTGCGGGACACTAAACACAGTCAAGCTGCTTTTGACAGTAGCACGGTCTTGTGCTGTTTCCACCAATGCGGCAATTTTTTTTTTATCACTAATTGATGGATGTTTAAAATATAAAAAATAAGGAGAAGCATAAAACAGGCCCGAGGCCTGGCCCGTGTCTGAACTATGACGTGAAAATTGGCCTGATGCCCGGCCCTAGGGGCATTAAGAAGTCGGGGCCTGTTGGGCCCGGGATGAAATGCAGGGCTCTAACCCTGATATGACATTTCCCCCCTTTAGTCTTTAATCTTTTCATTGGTAAATAAAATGTTAAATTATCTGAAATTTTTCTGTGCAGTTTTATATTCTGCACGCAGTCTTCATGTCTCCAAGTAGTTCAAGTAAAATTTAAAATCTTCAGTAATTTATGATTATTTAATTTTTATTACAAGTTTCTGTTGTTATCTCTATGCTTAGTCAAATTTAGCACATGCAGGTATTTTTAGACAATGTTAGACACAGTAGTAGTTCGTTACTGCTTGATTAGGTTCAGTTACCACAGAAAATAGTGCTTCACTGCTTTGTTAATAAAGTCAAGTGTTGGTCCAGTTCAGGATGGAATGCACTACACAACTGAAAAGACTTTAAAACACTAGTCATCATACACTTGCCAACTTTTGTAAAGGATAACGGAGAGAGACTGCCTCATACACTAAAGGACTGCTAATCACACACTAACAGACGTTCAAGTTGTTACAAACAAAAATTAACTCAAACATGTGCCTTGTTGCAAGTAGACATGACAAACGGAAACAAACCTCTTGTCCAATACCCACACTTGCGGTCTTGGCCACTTGAGAGTGCGTGCGCGCGACAGTAAGTAAGTGCGCAAGACTGTCCCAGGTCTTAAAAACGCCAAAGCGCAGTGCCCTTAACGCACACTAAACCCGCTCCGGAGCGCTATTCGAGGCTTAGTGTATCCCATCATGCATCATGTTCTAGAAATAAATCGTGAGACTTTTTGCCGAGATTCTCCAACGAGGCGGTCACGGAAGGAAAACTTTCCAATGCAAGTTAAATATTAATATAATAATTAGATATTACATATAATTTGGTTGGAAAACTGTGTTTTTACGTTTTATTGGTGCAAAGATGAGTAGTGGGGGATATTTATTTTGTACAACATTTGCAACTGCTTTTTATCACTTAATTAGAAGCACCAAAAATTAAAATTGTCATGTTATAGGGACTACTGAACAGACATTTAGAAGTTTATTTTAAAAATGCAAAGTATTGAAAATCAAAATAAAGCTCTGAAAACACTTGCATTTTTACAACACTACAATGTGTCCCATCAGGTAATGAAAAGTTCGACACACACTTGTGGTCTTCATGCTCATTTGAACACTTGGGCCAAATACAGGAAATATGCCATATAAGTGGTCAAGTGTAAAGACCACAAGTGTGGGTATTTGTACAAGGCTAATGTGTTTTTATAATATTTAAGATACTGTATCTTGCAAATAGATGGAATCATAGTCTGAAGCTAAAAAAAAAGGTCTGTGTCCATCATACAATACACATTCGTCTGTGAAATCTGTCAACTCTGACCTTAAACCTTAAAATCTGGGCAAAAGTTGTGTAGTGCATTCCAGCTTTAATCGGTCAGTAAAAATCACTAATTGTAACCAAATGAGATCTGCTCGTTCATATATCCATGGGGTATAGAATGAAAGTGTATATTTAATAAAAATGTGTTAATCCAGCAGGGGAATGAACAATTCTCCTCCGCTACCGATTTCAAATGGTGCTAACAATTTAGCAAGTTCTTTGTTTTTGATATTTTTTTATTAAGTGAACATAGTTGTGTGTCTTTGATCACATCACCTGGCTCCATTAAGAAATGCAAGACCCACTATTAAAAACCTAATCAATTCCTGATAGGTCAAGTCTGCTATTGAAAATCCTGATTTACTTATAAACACTTCAGATTGAATTTACCTTAAATATTAACTGCAATCACTAATATTACTAAAACATCAAATAAAGATGTAAAATATTACCTTGGGTGGATTAAAAGGATATGTTTCAGGTATCTTGATTTCTAGCTGGTATCTGCCCCCTATGGTGAAAAAAAAGCTTGTAAATTATAATCTTAACCAGAACATTAATGTATCTGCAAACATCATGTCAGCAATAGAGAAGACTGATGAAAATAGCCTCACTACCTTCATACGGTGTGTCTGGTGGTCCTGCTATTTCTCCCTTTAACTCTGTGAAGTTTTCATCCACCAGATCTACTTTTATTTGATTTTTACTTGTCTGTTATAAAATAGAACAAAAAAAGAAACAGGAAAAAGAATTATTAACCCAGTTAACCTCTGTGCATTTAATATAACTGGGATCAGGACAAAACGGCAGAAACAAGCCTTTAGTCAGTCAAACACGGTTGTTTCTTTACTTCAGCTGCCCAGAACAAAGAAGTGACCAATTAAGTGGTGGGACTGTTTCAAAACAATGAGCAGCCTAGGTAGACAGCATGAAAGGGGCCTGTGGTTCCCAAAAATGTTGTCTAGGTAGGCAACTCAATGGATTTTGAAACAACCACTTAACAGAAAACTACTTAAACAGTCTAGCAGTCCTGCTAACTGACACTAACACAGCAAACATGTCTGGACACGACCAGTAAAACAGTATTTTTAAAAAAAGAGGAAGAATACGTTAATAGTCGACAAACACGAGTGCTAATATTAGAACACACTAAAGAAGGGTTAGTGAAGCAGCTAGCAGGCTAACTATGTCAAATAGCAAGTTAGCTTAATGGCTAAAGAACGGCGTGTGCAGTCAAGAATCTAGTGGTACTTTGATATGTCCATAAATGGTTTTCACATTTCGGTCAAGGCTTTCGTCTTAAAATATCAAAGGAAACACATTTGTCAGATGTAAGACTTCCGTATATAAAGGACACATCATATGACAGTTCATGCTAACATTAGCTTAGCAGGCTAAGCTAGCTCACTGGCTTCTGGACGTTTTCCCCAAAAGTCCTTTTGTTTGCTCTTAACGGGCAGGAAAATCGAGTAAAGTAACGTTTTGCAAACCTCTTCGCTTTTCAGCACTTCTTTGAACTCTCGCTTGATCCTCTGCACAGCGATATTTGCCATGGCTGGTTGATTCCTCTCTCTATCACTCCCTCTCTTTCTCTCTTCCGCTGTTTTTGAGCCTCCAGTCCGCAAAGACTGATAGTGCTTCACACTCTCTCTCTCTCCCTCACTCTCTCTCTCTCTCTCTCTCCCTCTATCTCTCTCAGTACAAACAGGCGAGCAAATGAGAGCTGGAAACTCAAACACTTACACTAGAACACTGCGTTTGTCCTCTTTGTTGAAGCAGGTCGTGATATTACGCAGCAGAAAAGCAGAGCTCTTGACAGATCCAGAATGCATAAGGCGTGGTGCTGTCACATGATATCACATATATGTACAGCTTGGGTACATATGTTTCACTCCCACGTCCAAATCACATACGTCCAAGTGTCCATCCTCACCTCTGCACTGTTTTTGCTAAGATGTTAGGCCTATAATATTTGTAATTAACAAGTAAATAGGCATAAAAGAATTATATGAAATACAAATTAAATTTTTAGAATATAACCCACAATGTACAATTATCTGTTTAATTACACAACCATTGAAAAAGTTGAGTTTATTTTATTTATTTATTTACTTGAAATTACGATTTTTATTCTGCAATAATTAATTAAATTGAAAAGTGATTGCCAACTTTTCATCAAAGAATCCTGGGGGGGAAATGCATCACTGTTTCCACAAAAACTTGAGCATCGCCAGCTGTTTTCGCATGATAATAGTAAGTTAGTTTTATTGGAGACACCAAATAGAATATTCGAATTCTGAAACATCATGAATTAGATTTAAGGATCAGGTGACACTGAAAACTGGAGTAATGGCTGCTGAACATGTTTTTGTCATCACAGGAACTAATTATAATATATATAATAAAACACAGTATAGCTTGGTGACCATAAAACCTTCGAAGAAATTAAAGGGGTCATATGATGCTTTTTTAAAGATCATTATTTTGTGTATTTGGTGTAACAGAATATGTTGACATGCTTTAATGTTCAAAAAACACATTATTTTTCAAATACTGTACATTATTGTATTTCCTCTATGCCCCGCCTCTCTCAAATGTTTAGTTTTCTACAAAGTCCCTCCTTCAGGCAAGCGCAGTCTGCTCTGATTGGCCATTTGACCCAGTGCATTGTGATTGGCCGACCACTGCAAGCACGCGTCGGAAATATAACGCCCTTTACCATAATCGCGAGTGTCATCTTTCAAAATAAATGTAAAGACAGAAAAGGGGAACAGAGTCACGTGACAGACACAGTGATGAAGCTGGTATGTGTTTGCAGTACACAAGCCACGGTTAAGACAGCTGACTCCACTGTGATGTGACCCTGTCTCTCTCTCTCTCTCTCGCGCACACCCACACACACACAACAGATTGTCATAGCAAAGTCAGAATTACCTCCTCTCCTGGTTCACGAAACGGTCGTCCATAAAAAAAATTGCTGTTCTGTTGTAAGTAATCTTAAAAATTCCCAAATGCATCTACTTTCGGAAGGCCAAATAAAGTGATTTTGCTTTCGCCTAGAAACACACAGCATCTCCCTAACATGGCTGCTTCAACACTAACTGCAGTAACTGAAACCACGCTTCTTCTTTGCGTGAACATTTGGGCGGCAATATGCAAATATTCCCACATAGTGAGGAAGATATGTGGGGGCATGTTAGAACGAACCATTTTAGGTAGGCGTGGCTGACTCATAACTTTTATAAAGAATATATCTTTGGTTTTGAGACTTTAGTCTTTGCAACTACAGATCTTCATGCACCAAAAGCTTGTAACACTCCAAAGAAAAAGGAAAAAATTAAATCGCATCATATGACCCCTTTAAAAAAAATATCTTACAAACCCCAAATGTTTAAACAGTAGTGACATAATGGATTATATTTTTATAGTTTATATATAAACTCTGCTGTGAAACAATATAGTGTCTTCCAGTATCTATCTTGGATTTATTTTGCAATCCAAACAAAAACTTATTCTAAGCAAGAAGAATTCTCACTTAACATGAATATTTGTGTTGATTTGTATATGACACCTATATTATACTTTGCTTTAAAAGCATATCATGTTTATATTTGTGAATGTTTTAACAGGTGAAGAAGACTGTAATTGCCCCTCTATAATAAAACCATAGAATGGTAATAAGACACTGGATTGTATGTACAACATAAATGTTTCTTAGGAATTATTATTAATTAGCATCCAAAGGCCAGTATTACTCTTACTCTTAATACTTTTTATACAAATTTCTGCCAAACATACTGCATTTTGAGAGATTAAGCTCATTTTGAAATGACTGGTTTTAAAGTAAATAGTTATTGTTTGCAAAGCATTTTAGAAAAAATATTCATAATATTTTCATCATGGATTTGGTCTGTCAAACAATGCATTACAAGAGGGAGAGTTGTATAGCAGCTTCCAGAAAGCATTATACAATAAATCTCAGTCTAATAAAACAAACTTGTCTTGGTAAAAAAAAAAGAAGCCGCCTGACAGAATGTTCTGGAGTGCAGGCACATGAACCTATAAGACTAGTCTATAATTGTATAGGTCCTTCTCTCTATTGCTCAATCACTTATTCACTCTCTCACTTTAATCATCCACTCATGAACCAAGATATCACTCATCTAAGTAACAAGTAAGCTCTCTCGGGTTATGAAAAGCAGACAGTAAAAACTGTTTTGATGCAATGCACATTAAAAGTAGTTGCATGCATGTAGCATTATATGTATTTTTCTTTTTTTAAATAACAATAACAATAATAATAATAACATGTCAATATTATAAGACATGTCATTTGTTGTTCTGATGTGTTGGGGTGACATTAAAGTAAATAGCAAGTGCAAATTCACTCTACAAAATTAAGTAGTTTGCCATTGCATGATCCCACTGTATACCAAAAAAGTTTTAATTTGTATTTAAAGGGGAAATTTAGTATGAATTTGTCATAATCCAAGCACATTTAGCAAGTCACAAATAACTCACAAGAACTAAGTTTTCTTTCAGTTTTTACAAAATGCAACGTTTTCTTTGGGATGTTAGATGCATTTAGGACATATACACACAATTTCTGATTCCCCCAAAGCTTTCCTTTCCCTTCCACAGAATGCAGTTCAATAGAAATGATTTATTTGCAATCAGCCATGATTCATTTTCAATATTTTTTCAGTATTCAGCTGGTTATGTGACCTTGTCAATGTGGCCTCCATAAAGTGGCGTCACACCATGTAAAATAAAGCATCTTTTATTAAATAAGAACATTATTTTCCTGGATATGCACATTTAATATCTCAATTGAAGGCATACTACTACTATACATATTACAATAATAGACAGTAATATAATTGCTAAACTGTAAAAATTTTTTTAAATAATAATTCAACACATTTAAAATATCTAAAAACATTTAAAATATACAGTATATAATCGGTGTCACTTCAGATTATATTCTGTATTGATTCAGTGAAAGTTTGCAAGCTATTGTTTCTAACACAATTATGTATTTGCAGCAAAGCAGAATTACAAGTATTTCTGATGCCACCATTGCCTTGTGGTTGGGGGAATAGGACCAGAAATTCAGAAATGATGCACACAAATAGACTATTTACTCTTATTGTCACTACATAAGCCATGATTATTGGCGGGTGTTCACTGTTAATACATGATTTCAATAATTTCATCCTAAATTCTGGTAAGATTCAATAGGCTACTGAGATGAGCCTTCATTTCATGTTAGTGTAGCCTTCATTATTTTTAATGTGCACAACCCTTTGCAGTTTTAGATGGGGCTGAGTGACGATGATGAGCTTGCATTTTCTTAGATTAAGAGCACACAGACACACTTCATTCACACAGACACACTCCTGTGACTAGCAGTGGTGTGAACTGCAAATATACATTTCATTATTTACACTCAGCCAGCAAAATGCCGATATCCAATGAATAGATGGTACGCTTTGCGAACGATGAGCAATGTAACGCCATTTCAGTGTTTACCAAAACATGCGACATTTCACGTCCTGTAGCGACGTGGCTCTCATCTGTTAGTTCCACCACATCAATGCACCGATCCTACTATGGCAAAGGCTTCCCTTCTGTATATTAATATATTAGGTGCTATGTTCGTCCAGTTCGCCTTGCTGATTGGCTGAAATGTAGACGTTGACGCGATGGAGACTTACCTCATGAATAATAATTAGGCTGCGCAATTGGACGCCTCAGGACAGATACAAGTCAACGCCAGCGCAAGCTCTTTACCATTCATGAACCGAGCCTTCGCTATAGTAGCATTCCTACTTTTTGCTTCCCTGATCCTTATCAAAACACAGACGGAACATCAGCCGGAGCTGGGGCCCATTGCCAAACACCAGTGTGCACAAGGGAGCATTTGCACTGGATTTGGCCTGAGCTGGCGGAGACTCTCAGGGGTCAATATTCACATTTCGGTCCTCCTGGTTTGAAGCGAATGGTTTGAAATCTCTTCGAGTGAGTTGTCGAAGTCATCGGTAAGACATCTGTCTATCCAAATCTGCTTTGTTTCGCACTTGGGTAAAAATCTTATTCATGTATTTGTTTTGTTTTTTTAAATGCTGTCTCTATTAGGCTAAAACATTTACACTGCTTTACTGAATAAATAAACATTGAAGACGCTAATATCCCAAATAACACTGCAAAATGCTTTAAGCAAGAATCGCCTATTTTCGGCATCTCGCGATGGGAAAACATTACTTTTTATTCTTTGCTTATTGTATAGACTATTACTTAATATACATGTTGTGTGTTTATGAGTGGGTTTTTAGTGTTCAAATAGACATGTTTTTGAAGTCAGCCGGTTGAGTCGAAGAGGAAGCAAACAAAACAGAACCAAGTTACGAAAAAAACCTAGCCAGCTGATAGAACAAGATATTTGCATTAAAGGTCTATCAAGCGTTCGCATTATTTAGTGGGAAATTAGTGTGGTAATTCACTGTTTGTGAGTAAACTTCCTTGTTCCAGCAAACCTGGGTATCCTTTCATTTGTTTACAGTTTCCGAGATTCAGTCATGCCTAAAATGCGAAATACTTTCAGTTATTTAAACACACGGAACAAAACCGTGCAGTTTTGAAAGCATTCGGCTACTTTACAGGGCTCTTCAGTGCGGCCATTGAAAACTACTGCGTGCGACTATAAACGGTTTTTTAGGAGCACCATTGCGACTGACCAGATCATCATCATACTTGTGATTGTGATCGCTGAGGGGAGCTTCAAATGTTTCTACGTGTTTTTGCAGCGTTGAGTAATGCACCACAGACATATCTCATGAATCTTTTCATAAGCAAAGTGAGAGATTCATTGTGCAGTGTAGAGTGCTTCGTTGATTATAAATGTGAGATCGAGATGAACTAAGATGAGTTTGTAAATGGGATACTTATTTAATACAATTCTATAAACAAGAAGTTCATATTAAGTGACTTACATTGTCTGACTATAACACTATGGTCTGATTTTGCTCTATTTCGTTGTTGAAAATAGTTTAAAACAAAGTCACAGCTCAGCCGCTGCGCATCTCCATTCAAATACAGCGGTGTTTTTAATGAATTTAGTGAGTCAGTGATTCATGATTACCCATTCATAAAGACAGTCACTTGATTCATTCCTGAATGAATCAGCCGTTCGAATACATTTGACCTGATTTGTATAGTTGTATTTTATATTTAATCTGTATCTATCTGTATTTATGTTCTACTGTAGTGTTATCTGTGTGCACCAAGGGTCTGAGAGTAACGCAATTTCAATTCTCTGTGTATGTGCTGTACATGTGGAAGAATTGACAATAAAGCAGACTTGAACTGAACTTGAATGAATCAATGAATGAATGATTCAGTGATAAAAATCAGTGACTTACCGCCACCTGCTGGCAGTTTGTTTCATTTTAAAAGTATCTTTTCAGTTATTTAAATAATGTAATATTTCTATATTCAGAATGTTATATTTAAAACATTAATATCATCATGAATTAATGGATTTAATTGCACTCATTCCACTTCCAGCCTCATTAAATGTCTGAAAGTACACCAGGCCACTTTTGTGTTCTTCTGTGCCACCTCTACAAATTAATTTGGTTAATACTGATTTCATTTGATTGGTAACTTATATTTCTTATTCTACTTGTTCTTATTCTGTCGTTTTAATTACTACTACTTTAATTTTATTTTTAAAAAGCTTATAAAATATATATATTTTTAAGAATTTGACAAAAGATGACATACTTTTAATAAAGTTAGAGGAGTCAAATATCGCCTCGTAATGGGAAGGCTACTTTTTGATAACATTTTGGATAATTGTTTAGAAGGTGCTCCTAAAATTTTGAACGTGCTCCTAAATTTTTTAAGTTAGGAGCACTTGTGGATTTGGATTTCAAATGTGAGTCATGCTGACATCCTTCACATGTGAAGCCATTATAACTCACCACACCCATTCAGTTTTTGAGTCTCTGTGTGCGTTTAAAATAATTGAATATTATTAGTGTTTGTAATTTTCATACATTTCAAAAAATGTTTGTGAATCCTCTGTTTTTCTTCAGGAGAGGATGGCAGAGGGAGGTTTTGACCCATGTGAGTGCATCTGCTCTCATGAACATGCCATGAGGAGACTCATCAGCCTGGTGAGTTCTTCATCTCCTTTTCTCTCTGTTTTCCAGATCAGCATTTCAAATATTATTATATACATAACTTATATATTATATCATACAGCTTGCATTAAATAGAAATTGATCTTTTGCATTTTATTTTTACTTAGTGATCATGTGCATTTATAAATGAACATAAAACAGAAGTTTAATAATTTCAGTATTATTGTAAACAACCTTGAACAAAATGGATTTTGCCCTGAAATTGACTTCACCTCCATTTACTTAGTTTTATCCAAATAACATTATTGTGTATATTTCTTGTGATTCCTTTGGAAAAGTATTGTCAGGATTTTTTTTTTTATATAATAAAGAGTTATAATTGAATGAATTTCACACTGGCTAATGAAGCTATGGTTCTAATAAATAATTGCCAAAATGTTTGTTTTGTAATGGTGTAGAAATCCATTTAATTTCAATAAATTAATTTCAGTTGGATGTGTGCCAATCTTTGTATGTTCCAATGGTAGTTTTTAAGAGCTGTAGTGGACTATGTAACTACATATCTTTATGTGGTTATTTTATCTTGGAAAGAATGACGCTATAGGTGTTGATTGAATAATTCTGCTTTTGTAGTTTAAATAAATGGCCAGTAGATGGCGCTAGTGCTTTGGTTCACTTTGATCAGCCCAGGAATAACATTTGATTCAGCTATTTGAAGTTTTTTTTTTAACAAGCATTTGAAATTAAAGATATAATGCTTTTTTTTTTAGCCTTTGTGATCAAATATTTTCTTTGTGATTAATTTCCAAGCTGAGGCAGTCCCAGTCCTACTGTACAGACACAGAGTGCCTTCAGGACAGTAAGTCTGTGTGTCCAAAACAAAAGCATATCACACGATAGCACATATTCTGTTATATTTTATAACATTTGAGTCTTGTGTGTGCAGTGCCAGGTCCTAACTCCTCGGTAGAAGGGGACATCACTCTACCCATGATTATTATGGGATGGCTAGTTCTAGCTCTCGTGCTCTTTTTGTTCCGCCCAGCCAGCTTGCGAGGTCCTTCAGCCAGCAGCAAGCCCTCCGGTCCCCATGGTGTAAGTCATGACAGATAATATAATGATGGTCAAACTGTGTGAGTTATCACTTACATTAGCAGTCAAAAGTTTTGAATAATTACTTTTAATTTTTTTTTTTAAATATTATAATTAATACTATACTCTACAAAGCTGCTTATTTGATTCAAAATACAGATAAACATGAATGCAGGGAAATATTATTACAATTTATTTAATAGTTCTTATTTTTATGTTGAAAACTTTTTAAAGTTTTAAAAAGAAATTAATTTTTGCTGCATAATATTTTAGTGGAAATCATGATGCATTTTTTCGAGATTCTTTGATGAAAAGAAAATGTAAAAGAACAGCATGTATTTGGAAAACAAATGTTTTGTAACATTATAAATGTCATTACTGTCACTTTTGATGGATTTCATGTGTTCATGCTGAATAAAAGTATTAATTTCTCACTTACCCCAATCTTAAATGGTATCACAGGAGTTTTAAATATATTAAAATAAAACTTTAATAATATTTCACAATAGTAATGCCTTTACTGTATTTCAATCAAATAAATGCAGCCTTGGTCAACAAAAAATAATTCTTTCAAAAACATTAAAAAAAATCTTTATTTAATTATTCCAAACGTTTGGTCAGTAGTGTGTAAATGATCAGTACAGTGAAATAACAGTAATCAGAAAGTGTAGCAACTCAACACTTCATTTACATGAATCCTTGAATTGTAATTCCTGTAGTCACTGGATGGAATTCTTTTCTTCTCATTTAGAATCATGGCAGAGAACCACCAGCACCTCCTGTGGACTAGAGGTTTTTCCACTGCAAAAGATTTAATCTTTTAATCCAGCTTCCACCTGATCAGCTACTGTGGCTAATATAACTTATTAGTTTCCTTAATCATCTGTCAGTGTTTCAGATTCCAGATTCTTTAGTCCGATGAGGGGGGGCTGATCTACACAGCCACTTGGATAACAAGGTGTTTCTACAACGTGTTACAAAAGAGGAAGCAAATAGAGAAAGTTGTGGTGAAAGTGGTGAAAGTGCTGAATTGTTGGAGTCTACATTTTCCCGGATTTATATATCTGTCTTCAATTTTTTTTCTTCTTATTATTATATTTTTATTATAAAGCATTATTAGGTATTTAACAAGTTGTTAAAATGACATATAGGCCTTTATGATGACATTTGCCCTAGATCAGCCTGAATATGAATTGTGATCTAAAGGAAAGGTTACCTAGAAATTGGGTGTCGTCAAAAGATTTGGGTTATTTTTGAGTAGACTGAGGTGAAGAGGAAAATGTTTCTTGGCCTGTGGTAGCCAATACATTCCAAAGCTATGATGGCTTCACAGACATGATGCCATTGGTCCATGGAGGAGAATGAGCCTTGACTCTGCATTGAGTCATGACTTAAGGTTGACCAAGACCACTTCTTAAGTAAAATTTTTGTGCAAGAGGAAATGATGAAATGGGCGTATTCCAGTTGGCTCTTATTACTTTTGACGTCATGGCTGTGTGGATGTTGTCATGGTCTGGGATCTGTTGACCACCGAGAGGGTGGCTGATCTAAAGCAGACCTCTCCACCCTGAAGACTTTGACAATCTATTTACCCTTTGTGCATAAAAATCGCTAGAGCAATTGCTAGCATAGCTACTTGAATGCCATTCTTTGGTCTCAGTTTTTTTTGCATTTGCTCAGGAATCATTATGTAGCTATACTAACTAAAACAGTTAGTCAAATGGTATGGGTAGCTGTCAAATTTCAGTGGTGAAAATCTAAAAACAATGTAATCTTTCAAAATAAGAAGATAAATTGGGTACTAAGGAATTTTGGGAATATTTGTGAAGAGTGAGATTGCCTTTTATGTTACGCTTAAAGGCAAATCTTCGATCGGTAGCACTTTGGTTGTGGTACCTTTACAGATGTGTACAGAATGCAAAGCTCCAGAAAAACACTAAAGTGAGGATATAAATCTGCCCCATTTCAAGTTTGGTGTAACTAACTCAAACGGCCTGTCTCATTGGATCTGTGAGAATGTTAGAATGTCTTGCACAACTTGGTGCAGTTGGCTGGACTAATGATTTCTGGGTAGATCAGTTAAGGTGGTGGTGTGGATTTCAGGGCATGTAAATTCTGTCTATGTATGTACACCGTTCTAATGAAACTGCTCTATGACAAAGGGCTTGATCTATGCACTTTTGGTTACTACAAATAAATACGAACAATAGCATCAGGACGTGTTTTTCTTTCGTTAAATATGGGAATGGGAATATGTGTTGGTGGTGGTTAGTCTCTTTCATACGTTTCTAAGTAGAATTTGTGGATATGACTTTACTCTCAAGAGTCATTTCTGCGTCAGAAGGACCACTCATTAGTGTTGGGTCGTTCTTGAACGATTCGTTCATTTTGAACGAATCTTTAATGTGACTCGGGAAGAACGAGTCGTCTCGGGGAGTGATTCGTTCAGTCGCGCATGCGCAACATCCTATAGGTTCTGTACTGGAATTAGTCAAGTAGTTCAGCTGTTTCGAGTCTTCGGGTTTTTCCGAGTCGTTCGTTCATCACGTGACAGCCCCATAAGCTTTAACCAATGCCGTCTGAGCCGGAATACTCTGAGCTAATCATAGACTGAAGACCCAGGTAAACAATGAATTAATCTTTTCTGTTTCTTATAGCAGTTTTGTATTGTTTGTAGTGTGATCAACGTTTGCGTAAGTAGTAGACGTATTAGGGAAGTAACACGTAACATTTTAAATGTATTTTGCTCAAATGAACGAAATGACTCGAAAAAAGATTCGCTCATTTTGCTGAACGAGACTCAAAAGTTCGAGTCGGTAAAATGATCCGAACTTCCCATCACTACCACTCATCCGTTCCTTTGATGTTACGTCAGCGAGACCTCTCAGTCACTGATTGGCTGCTTCTGAAACGTCTGCGTTCTCCACACGTAATGTTCCGCTTTAGTGGCATTTATGTCAAATGAAATGTCCCAGAAATCAGTTTTACCGTATTTATTTGATGTTATCTAATTAAATTAGATTTAAATGACAAGAATACACCATTTCGGTCTATGAACGTTCATTTGTTCTGTTTAAGTCCCAGTCAAAATGATTTTTGATTACCGCTTCGTAAGGTTAACGAGACTCTTAATTTGAAAAGACTTAATGACCCGGAAGCAGAGTTTGTCCCCTCCCCTCTCTGAAGTGTTTACGTTGCTATCCCCCTCCCGGTGGGTGTGTGTTCGTTCGTAAATGTGTGTGTGTTCGGCGTGAGTTTATGTATCAAGGATATAATAGTTTTATTCATTCGGGAACAAGGCACCTCAGACGGAGGAACCGTACCTGCAGACTGGCCTGAGTCACACAGAAGAGTGTTTAACTGAAGAACTTCACTGTGAGACAAGGTAAGTCTGTATTATAGCTATTGAAATCTTTTATATATTTAAAGTAGATCACATAGAATTTAAAGTTGTGATCGAAGCTATAATACAGGATCTAAAACTGATCATGTTCTGTAAATCTTTAAATGATTAAACTAAAGAGTTCCTATGTTCACGAGAACATCAGCAATCAAACCATAAATCATTTAACGACATTTTACATGTTAAAAGCATCAACAGGCAACCGTTATAAACTTGTTTTTGCGGACACAAAATTTGCATTATTTCTATCTATCTTTAAATGGTATCATCTGTTTTTTATTATTAGTTATTCATGGCTGTTGCAGCAGAGCCACACACGTTAATTAACTTAAACGGTTTCGTCTTTTGACAAAACCGCTCTGCGCTGTGTTTCCCAAAAGCATCGTAAGCCTAAATTGATCGTAGCTCCATTGGTTTCTATGGGTCTGCGATAAACTTACGATGCTTTTGGGAAACGCAGCCCTGAACGATTCATTCACGATGTCAAAGACCCACTGAATAATTTACCAGAGAAACGATGAGTGAGATTGGACTGATGGGTTGAAATGTAATTTACTTTACAAAAACTAATTTTTTATTACCGTAATGTAATATACACGCGAGACTTAACTGATTTTAGGATTTATTTTGAATAGCATTATTAGTGGATCACTAAATATATATTATATAAAAGAATCGCTGAATCGTATTTTGGGATGAACTGTTCAAAAGAACCGAACGCCGCAAAGGAGCCGAACTTCTCATCACTACATAAAGCCCCAGGGGCTCAGTAATATGATACTTACCAGTGAGCGCCTCATGAGGCCCTGGGTCTCTGTGAAAGAGAAGGAACTGCCTTGAGAGTAGTTGAATGGTTACTTAGCGGCCATTCATAATTGTCTCATAATCTGTTGCAGACCATTTAGGGCAAATTTTTTTTTAACCTTGATTCCATCTGTCTCTTTTCTCAGATGTTTCAGATTAAAAAGATTTGCTGTATAGGCGCTGGGTATGTTGGCGGTCCGACATGTAGTGTCATTGCAAGCATGTGTCCCGAGATCACAGTAACAGTAGTGGATGTTAATGAATCCCGGATCAAAGCCTGGAACTCTGGCACCCTGCCCATCTACGAGGTAACAACGTTAAAGATGTACATTCAAGTTAAAGGTGCACTCTGATTTATTTTCTTAATTAGAAATAGTTTTACCCTTAAACAAGTGAATAGTACAACACATTTCTAAAAGAAATGCTTCATCCATTTACAAATGTTTTTAATGAGAATTCTTCATGAAATGTGTCTCTTCTTCTTGCTGTTGTAGCCGGGCCTGAATGAAGTGGTGTTGTCTTGCCGTGGGAAGAACCTCTTTTTCTCCACAGATATCGACTCTGCCATTAAAGAGGCAGATCTGGTCTTTATTTCCGTGAGTGTGACAAACTATTTTGATGTGGTTTTGTATGTAGGTCTGTACACTGACCCAGATATCCTTCTCTTTTGCTCAGGTAAACACCCCAACTAAGACGTATGGTATGGGCAAAGGTCGTGCTGCTGACTTGAAGTTTATCGAGGCATGTGCACGGCGGATTGTGGAGATGTCGGATGGGTATAAAATCGTTACGGAGAAGAGCACGGTGCCGGTCCGAGCAGCTGAGAGCATCCGCAGGATATTTGATGCAAACACCAAACCCAGCCTCAATTTGCAGGTGTGTTTGTGTGAGCGGAACTTGACAAAAAAAAATGTCCATGAGATTTAGTCAAGAATTTCAGGTTCAATTGTATAAAGGAAAGTGTCACCATCCACTCTTTTTAAAATCACCTTTTTGCTATTTCAAATACATGTTGTTATTTTAAACGTTCTATTCATCAAAGAATCTTGTAAAAAATAGTTTTTGCAGTTTCCACAAAAATATTAAGCAGCACAACTGTTTTAAATATTGATAATAATAAGGAAATGAGCACCAAATCTGCATATTAGAGTAATTTCTGAAGGATCATGTGACACTAAAAACTGAAGTAATGGCTGCTGAAACTTTAGCGTTGGCATCACAGAAATAAATTTCATTTTAAAATATACTGAAATAGAAAACAGTCATTTTAAATTATAGTAATAATTCACAATTGTAATGTTTTTTTTTACTGTATTTTATATCAAATATATGCAGCCTTGGTGAGCATAAGAGACTTCCTTAAAAAACATTAAAAACATCTTAAGGACTCCTACTGAATAGTATGTGTGTGTGTACAGTATATAAATGTATGTATACGTGTGTGTGTTCACTCAAATAGGACACAGTGGGGGTATTAAAAAGTTAAAGGAACTTGTTTGTCTAATTTATGTTGTGAAAATATGCTTCTACATTAGTTTGACATTTTACACAGCCATCGTCGACTTGTAAATATAATCTGGGTTAGGCTGTTGTTTTAAAAGGGATTTTCTACAAAGGTTGCTATTTTTGCCTCTCTCAAGTGAACTTTGTGGACCTTAGGGATTTGTTCACTGCTCCTCTGTGTTAATAAATGACCTTTTCGCACCTTTGATTGCAGGTTCTCTCGAACCCAGAGTTCCTTGCGGAGGGTACAGCAGTGAAGGACCTGAAGGACCCAGATCGCGTCCTGATAGGTGGAGATGAGACTCCAGAGGGTCAAAGGGCCATCAGTGCTCTCAGTGCAGTTTATGAGCACTGGGTCCCCAAATCACGCATAATCACCACCAACACCTGGTCCTCAGAACTTTCCAAACTGGTATGCATAATTTAAATATAAGAATTCAATCAATGATCAGAGTGATGAGAACGAGCCTAATAAGAATTGTTGCCAGAAAAAAGCTGAGCATTTCTGTAATAATTTGATATGTAAAACTCCTTTAATTATAATGTGTGTTTTAGGCAGCAAATGCATTCCTGGCTCAGCGCATCAGTAGTATAAACTCCATCTCTGCCTTGTGTGAATCCACTGGCGCTGATGTAGAGGAGGTGGCCAGAGCCATCGGCATGGATCAGCGCATTGGGAGCAAGTTCCTCAAAGCCAGCGTGGGTCAGTGCATATTGATATTGTGATATTGCCATCTTAAAGGGGTCATATGATGCGATTTCAAGTTTTCTTTTCTCTTTGGAGTGTTACAAGCTGTTCGTGAATAGATAAGATCCCTAAAGTTGCAAAGACTAAAGTCTCAAACCCAAAGAGATATTCTTTATAAAAGTTAAGATAGCCATTGTGTCCTCAGATAAAACTAACCCTCCGTGTAAAACACGACCCACAGTACTAATGTCCGATGTGGAAGACTTTGACCAGAAACGCGCTATTCCAAATGTTCACCAAAAAGACAAAGGGAAAAGATGCATAAACTTTTGGTTGCTGCCACCGCCGCCGCCATGTTGTGAAGATGCTGTGTGTTTCGTTGCGAAAGCAAAACTTTGGAGTGTGTTTCCAAAAGAGGACATGACTAGAAATCAGTGGTTAAGTTGTATTAATTTACAACACTGTTCCAGAACAGTTCAACCCAAATATTCAGATCTGTGCAGTGCATTTATAGAGACTGCTTTAGGATTCTGGGTAGAGAGACTACAATGCCGGCGTTCGGACTCAAAAGGACGGAAGTAGGTTTCATATTAAAGACTTGCAACTGATGATTCAAACGAGTCAGTTTTGGGGCAGTCTAGTGTAGAGTAGAACTTGTCGGTTTGTCATTTCTCCCGATCACAAATGCAGACAGGTTTATGTTACGTTGGGCGATTGCATGCCAACGCAACGCTTAAAAAAGACAGTATGTCATTTATAATCCGTGAAGTATGTCCCACTGGATTGCAACAAAATTGCCTTGTTTGTATGGGTTTATTGGCTTTGTATCAGCGCTCAGGTAGACATGGCATCACCAGTAGGTATGGCGTAAACATTTCCGGACACGCTTGAGGTATTCGGCCAATTACAACGCACTGGATAGCTGGCCAATCAGAGCACACCTCGCTTTTCAGAATGATGAGCTTTGTAAAAATCCACCCATTTCAGAAAGGCGGGGCATAGAGGAGAAACAATAATATAATATGGAAAATAATGTGTTTTTTGAAACTTAAAACCTTAATAAACACATTTCATTACACCAAATAACGTTCTTTTTAGCAACATCATATGAACCTTTAATGTCCTCCTATTGGTGTGGATGAATATGAGAAGAGCTTCACGCAAAACATGTGAGTGTGCTCAGGGGGCCTGTGTTGTTGTTTGTGTCCTGTATCAGGTTTTGGAGGAAGTTGTTTTCAGAAGGATGTGCTGAATTTGGTGTATCTGTGTGAGGCACTAAATCTCCCAGAGGTTGCTTCATACTGGCAACAGGTAAACTTCACTTTGAATGCTTATTTAGTAAGTCTTGATGGGATATGTTGGCTTTGCGCGAGTCATCATTCAGTGGAAAGACGCATCAAGTCAGATTTAGCTTCACGTAAAATCATCAAATGGTTGACGGATCATGTCACAGCATGTTTGAATGTGTGGAGATGCACATGGGAAGTGAGAAGTGGCTGTTGAAAATTCAGCTTGGCCATCATCGGAATAAATTACATTTTAATATATACTAAAATAGAAACCAGTTATTTTAATTGTAATGATATTTCACAATATTACAGTTTTTAATGGTGTGCTCAAATAAATACATCCTTGGTGAACATAAGAGATTTATTTCAAAAACATTTAAAAGTCTTACCAACCAAAAACTTTCATATGATAACTTGTCATACGAAAACTCATTGATAATCAGAAATTAAGTTTGATTAATTTTGTCTAACCTTTTACTCTGTGCTTCCTTATGTTCAGGTGATTGACATGAACGAATATCAGAGAAAGAGATTTGCCTGTCGGATCATTGACTGCCTGTTTAACACCGTTACAGGGAAGAAAATCGCTTTGTTAGGTTTCTCCTTCAAGAAGGACACAGGAGACACCAGGTACATACAGGGATACTTTGAACCAGTCTGTTTTATTTATGACAAGTCAAAAGCTGTGTCTTTAACTTTTACCTACAAAACACAGACCATGAGATGTCAGAGCATGAGTTAACCATCAACTTTGATTGTGTAATGAAGATTACACATAGTTTTCCTTGGTTTGAACTATATCCTATTAAAACCATGCAGACTTAAAACCCTGCAATACATGCGTAAACACACCTGTGCCACCCATGACCTTTATCTAGAGTCACTGAGTATATGTCATGCCTCTGCATGTGGATTGTTTCAGAAGAGAATTATGACTGTTGTTTTTTTAACCTCCATTCAAGACATCATGACTTTTTTTTTAATTAATTATTTTTTACCTCCATTCAAGACCTAATAGAATGGGGCATGAACACAAGCTTATAACAAATCCCTTCAATAACTAAGTGGGGTCCAAAGTCTGATACCACTAGTGAAAATAATTATATTATTAGCATGACAATTTGTCACACAGTTGTGTGAAAAGTTTCACATGAATTTCAGAATGTTTTATTATTTAATATGTCCATCTTTTCCTAATGGGAGCAGCATTTAAGGTAATATGAACTCCAGAAGTTTATGCAATACCTGGTGATCATGTTATGCAGCACAATTTAAGCATGATTCATGGCATTAATCATTCCTAGATTAACAGCATTGATGGAAGCAAGGAAATCTGACTTTTAGTGCAAAGGTGTGAATGGCACAAATTTACTTATTTTATTAGTGATATAGAACTAATGCAAAATCATAAATGTTTATTACACTGTTAGTTCCAATCTTCGAGTGTTGATGTTCAGACAAACAAGTCTTTTTACTGTATCACTCTGCTTTTCTTTGCCTTAGTCGAAGGCATTTTTACATTGTTTCACCAGTAGGTGCCTACAAGTGAATTCTAATAAGTAATTGAATTATTCTCTTAATTCGTCAGTCAATTCTTTCAAAAACAGTGATTCATTTAGAAGGAAAGCACCACTACTTTGTGTTGTTCAGAGATGCGCGAATGTTTGTTCTGTTGGACTTCGTTTAGAGGTATTTTCAATGGAAGCTCAAAAAAAGGCAAATTATGTTGTTTCGGAGTAACTCTGTATTAACCGGTTAGTTTTTTTCTTAAACCATATAACCCTCACAGTTGAGTGAGATTTCACAATGAGATTATTCTATTCTAGTCTAGTCTAGTCTTTTGGACACCACTTTGAAATTATGACAGTTTCATTAAACTGCCTGAAAAATAAAATAAAATTTTCAATATTGTATAATATTATTAGTTATTTAATATGTTCTATTTTTGCCACTGTTCTCTTTGATTCATAAAGGGCCTTTTCCATGGCATCATAATCTGTGTGTAAATGGGAATCTTGTGTTGTAAGTTTCTCCTGTGTGTGTATGTGTGTTTCAGAGAGTCCTCCAGTATCTACATCTCTAAGTATCTGATGGACGAAGGAGCCAAGCTGCATATTTATGACCCTAAAGTGCTGAAGGAGCAGATAATCCAGGACCTGTCTCAACCCAGCATTTCCGGAGACAACCCAGAGAGAGGTATGCGTGTTGAGCAGATAAAACCATGCATTAGGTCAAGAGGGAGCGAGTGCTGTGTCATGCAGTCATGTAGGGGAGAGACTCGCATAAGAGAACGCAGGAGAAAGTTTGCGTCTGCGTGTTTCTGTCTAATTTGCCGTGACTCTCATTCTCTCTGCAGTGTCTGATCTTGTAACAGTGACGTCAGACCCCTATGAGGCATGTGAAAGTGCACATGCCCTGGTCATCTGCACAGAGTGGGACATGTTTAAGGTACATGGCACACAGAAAAACACAAACTCAATGCAGATTTAGAAAGCACTGATGTATAGTGTAATATTTGATTCATGCTTTGATTTAAAGTGGTTTGCTTTACAAAAGCAGAATTGTCACTTGCCCTATTGGACCAACACTATATCAGCGCCATATTTATTGATCATGTACATGCCTTGTGCCATTTTTGTGCCTTGCAAACAATGCATTAATTTCCAGGTATTTTTGGACATTTTCTTACGGTTTTATTATTAATAAATGTTTGATTTACCTATACATGTATATATTTAAAAATATTACTAATTCGTGTTTTTTTTATAATAATTTTAGAATAAGTCATACATTTAAATGTAAATCTATATTTAAAAGCCATTTAGAATATTCATTTAGAAATATAACAATGTGTAATACTAAATAATATTTTTAAATAATAATTTTACAATGAATACAAAACATATTACAAATGTAAATTAATTGTTTGGGCATATATTATTTAGAAATGTAAAAATGTTTAATACATTAAAAAAATTAGAATAAATGCGGAATTATAAATTTACATGCAAAAAAATGTGGTAACACTTTATTTTAAGGTGTCCTTGTTACACGTTATATGTCCTTACTATTATAATAACAATAAATTTAATGCATAATTACATGCAATAACCCTAAACCAGTAGTACATGGTAGTTAATATTACTCTACTTAAAACCACTTATTCTCGGGGCGGTTTTGGGAATTTTCGCCTAAATTTTTCATACTCAAATTCAAATGTTTGCCCTACACACATACAATGGAGGAAATGAAAAAAAAAATGGTTTCATTGTAAAGAAAACCCTTTGAACTACAAAATATGAGTGTAATTTTTTATAAATAACTATGTATTTTTCAAATATTACAATAAACACAAAAAAAAACATAGGCGCTTTTTGAGTTTTAATTCAATATATATTTTTTGAATTTTTCTGTAATTCAGGTTCTATTAGGCTCTACTCTCTGGAATTTACTTTGTTTGATGCCACTACATGCCAAAAAAGTACCACAAAAAATAATCTTTCAAATAACAGCTTCTAAACAGGAGTTAGAACATTATTTGTGAAGCGAGTGAAATTGTCAATTTTTGCATCTAAATGTGTCATGGTGAGTTTCCTTTGCAAAAACAGGCTTTATAAAACACATTAACCCCAGAATCCTATTTTACTATGTACCATTGCACTTTTCTTGATTATTGATTGAATTATTTTTCATTTTTATGTTTTTCTAAGTAGTAATATACAAAATTGCACAAGCGCATTGACCAAATTTCTCATATTGTGATTTCTACACTCAGTTTACTTCTTTCAGGCTCAAGACTGTCTACATTATAATATATATCTGGTCTATAACAATCTCAGATAGAATCCATATCCTCCAGCTTTATATCATTCCATTTATATGCATTCTGTATTGGGATAGTGATCACAGCATCTCTCACCTCAGCATCAGTTGAGCACCGCATCTCTGTCTCATCCCGCATCCAGCTGTGCTTGCCTCTGTGGTCCAGAGCTGGGCTAATTTGCTAGCAGGCAGCTACATTCTACATTCACAGCGTCAAACAAACATATGTTAGCTCATCTACACCGCACTGTAATAATCCATCTATATTTACTGTATACTTACTTAAATGCATAATGTACTGTACTTTTCTGTCAATAAACAAGTGTATCAGATTGCTAGTATTGCTAACACGTTTCATAACAAAGAAACAGCTCTCAAACACACGGAGACTCGCTCCTAAAGCCTCCCCAGACGCGCGCTCATTCCTCTCCACAGCGCCACTGACCGTTCTTCATCATATATAACTTGTAATATGATAATCATAGACTGATATGATCCGAGTAGTGTTCCCTGCAACTCTTCCGTGCGGAGAAAAGCCTCCAATTCTCGCGTCCACAAACTACAACAGCCAACAAACCACTGGCTGGCCGACCGGATGGAGACCCCCCCTCTCTCTGCCCACTGTGGTGACGCAGCGGTGTCAGAGTTCACAAAGTCCGTAATGGCCGATCTGAGTGACATGTAATCTCACCAATTGCAGCCCAGAACCGACCGCAGATATCTATAAGGGCTCCCTGACGCATCAGAAGGGCTCCCTGCGGCGCGCTGGATGAGATGGAGAGCATTATTTTCCAGACGCGCTGGTTCCGTCTGGACCGAACAGCGAATATCCCCCGATGGACTCACGCAGGCACGTGTAAATTGTCTTGTTTGAAAGAAGAGATCCTAATATAAAAGATAATATAGAGTATATAGATATTTTTGGCTGTTTGCGGCTATGAAGCCGGTGTGCCCCCCCCCCCCCATTCAATTGAATATAATTCGTCTAATGATTGTCCACAATGAAATAATCTATATCGGCAAATTCCCTGAGAATGAGAGCTTTCTGTGAGATCTGAACTTGACTTTTATGTGCAAAATATATAAAATACACGTGCTTTCGTAAATTTTTTTCCGCAAGATTAGGCGGAAATCGTGTGTGGGCACGTACATTTCTAATCTTATTTTACTTGCTTTATGAATAGAAAAAACCAAAAAGAATGTTATCTTTGTACCGAAGACATTCCAAGCTTCAAATGAACCGAGCATATTTGCTGACACCATATAAGGAAGAAGGCTATGTAAATGAATCATACACATTTTTACTGATTTTGAGAAATACGTTTTTTGGATTTCGCAGCGTTTAAATGTATAATTACACTGTAACAGGACACCTTAAAATAAAGTGTAACCAAAATTATTATTTAGAATGTAAATAAATATATAAATAAATAAAAAATAGACTATTACATTTACATTTCTAAGTGTAAATTACAATTTAAATAAATCTGAACTGTTGGCCAACAAGTCCTTACTGTTGAGCCCTGCCATGATACTGAATGATTACCATATTCTTATTATTGTATATGTGGTAAAAAAAACACGCACACAATGGAATGTCTAAAAGGAATAGTGAAGTATTGCATGTGTTTGTTTTTAGGATCTGGATTATGAGAAAATATACCACAAGATGTTGAAACCAGCATTTATCTTTGATGGTCGACGAGTCCTGGACCATCTGCACTCTCAGCTACAAAACTTTGGCTTTCAGGTGAGTGGATATTTGTGCAGTTAACATGTTAGTAGCTGTGCCTACCTGCCTGACTTCATCACTCTATTAGTTGGCATGGTTTAATGTTGTGTGTTTTGCATAGATCGAGACCATTGGAAAGAAGGTGACGACCCGAATTCCCTTCACACCATCTGGAGGAGTTCCACGAATCAATGAACCACCCATCAAGAAATCCAAAGCCTAGACACCGACTCATACACACACGCATGTGCACTTTACATTGATTAAAGTCTTTTGCTGAGAAAACCAAAGGAATGTGTGACCGTTGCTGGAAATCTGTTTGTAAAAATGCATGTGCTTTGTGTGTGTGTGTTGTGTGCGTGTGTTTGTCTTCAGAATGTTTTTTTTAAGACCGAGTTTTATCTTTCATGGCCGTTCACAAAAATGCAGTGATTTAATGTTTTAAACACTTTGTCATTTGTGTCTTTTTTTTCAAAATCATTATTCTTGAAATTTTTTAGAATGTTCTCATGTCTGTGCCATTTCGGAACATTTTTGAAACGTATATTAACTGTACACAAAACTGATGTTAATACATTAACATCCCAGTACTGTTTAGTAGTATATTATTGTTTACAGTTATCAGTGTTATTGTAGTGTAGATTTTAATAACAAAATCATCTACTTATTTGAGAGTGATGTCTGAAGGAGCAGCAACAGAAGGAATGGCAACTTTTAAATACTAGGACCAAGTGGGACATAAAAAACCGCTGTTGCCTGAAATTTGGCATGTGATGCCAAATAGCTGTTTGTGTCACTCTGTTATTAATCATTTATGAATCCTCTGATATGTATTGTTCAACCTGCACTGTGTATGTTATTGTAGCATCACAGTTGTAGCTTTTATAAAATCATCTCTTACTGTACAGGTTTATAATGGTCATGTATTATGATTGAAGAAAATGTAATTCTTAAATATGGACCAATGAAATGAAGCGGTTTTGGATACTCATTTCACAGGCTTAAATATGGAAGCCAACCATGGCTGAAACAAACGACAAAACAACAACATGATCTTTGACAAGTTTGAATTGAATATATTGTATTGATATTACTTAAAGGGGTCATAGGATGCCCATTTTCCACAAGTTGATATGATTCTTTAGAGTCTTAATGAAAACTCTATAACGTACTTCAGTTAAAATTTCTCAATGGTAGTGTAAAAAACACCCTTTTTACCTTTCCAAAATCAGCTCTGCAGAAATCAACCTGTTTTGTGCATGTTGCTTTAAATGCTAATGAGCTCTGCTGACCCCGCCCCTCTCTTCTGTGGGGTGAGGAACCATGCTCTGAGAGACTGTTTACTTTAGCCACATTTAGGATTTAGCGCAAAACTTGCTAAGTAGCATGTTATTAGGAACAGCCATTGCAAATATTCATAAAAAAAAAACGTATACTCCCTTCTGCTGTAAGTGAAGCTGGATCACGAATGATTCCCGCAAACATAAACGCATTTAGGTAGATCGGGGGCGCATTCCCTTCAGAAACAAAAGTAATCCACTGCGTCTTCAGCGGCTTAGATGTGGGGAGTAAATGACGACTGCTGTTCATTATTACATCCAACAACAGAACACCTCAATCGCTTAGGAGACATTCTTGTCTACATCTGCTTCTGCAGTGAAACAATGGCGGACTGTGACAGCTCACTCAGGGCGGGTCTAAGGTAAGATGCTAGTGTCAATCTACTGTCGCGGGAGCGGCCTTCGTCCGTGTGACGTCACACAGACAAGAAGCTGAGAACGGCCTGATTTGAAAAAGGGGATATTATTTATAGGGATTAAAAAAAACACTGGGTGGATTTTATCATTATAGGGTAGATGTGTACACACACTGCCAACACACATTTATGTTCAAACAACATGTAAAAGTGAAATTAGCATCCTATGACCCCTTTAAATGATACACAATATACAGATCTTTAATCCATTTCTAAAACAACATTAGGAGTTACAGCAACATCATTTTGTAATATGTATACTTAAAGGGACAGTTCACCCAAAAACTTAAAATTCTGTCATCATGTTGTTCCAAAACTGTATTACTATTTGTTGCAGAAAAATGACATGAGGGAAAGTTAATTATTACAGAGTTTTCATTTTTGGATGAACCATCCTATTAATAGTATTTATACTGTAGATGGGTGACGTTCACTAGTTTTACTCTGCTGCCACTGTGGCTCCTTTGGTCTTCCGCTTTTCCAGCAGATTCTTCAAAAAGAATTCACCTAAAAAAATGAAACCGTATGTTAAAACAAATAATGTTACAGTATGTGTAATTGTAAGCGCTTCATGAAAAATGGAGTCAAGGTTTGGCTGCCCTGAGAGTCGAAACTACACCTCTTGTTGTAAAAGCTTTTACAAATTCTAAAGTAGATGATGGAATGGATTTTTTTTGCAAGCAACATACAGCAAATTATTCATTTTACTGATGTAGCTGTTGTTGCCCCATGAGAAAAGATTGGAGATTTAAAGTCACAGCTTTGGGGCATCTTGCACCAGCCAAGCAACTGTCATTGAAAAAAAAATATGGGAATGCTAACAGATGCCATTATCTGAGTATTAGCTAAATTTCCATGAATTAAAACATGTTGTCAGGTTACCTGCTTTATAAGAAGAGCGCACAAGTGGCCCACTGGCTGTGTAGATAAAGCCCATCTCCTGGCCAACCTTCTCCCAGTAAGCAAACTTCTCAGGAGTAACATACTCTTCCACCTTCAACCAGACACACACTGTCAGACTGATGCATTCAAGAAGAGATAATGACATTCTGAAAGCGTGACAAGTGTGTGATGTAACAGAATGAAACTGAAATAATGTATGAAATGGGAAATGTTGCCTGTTGCTTTTGAATTATTATTTCTGGAAGACTTCTCACTTCGGTAAAATTGGGTTCTTCTTAGATCTACACAACATGTCCAATCAGAGTTTGTTTTGTTTCTATGCAACGTTATCTATAATAGATCACTAAAAGAAACTGTATGTTTAGTTTTTTTTTTTTTTACCTTGAAATATCATATTCATCCAAAAGTGAAAAGGGCAGTTTGCTTTATGGCACGGCAAATGGACTTTTATAGCTATTCACTTATACTATATTTACCATAGAGACTTCACTTAACTATAGGGGACTCCAAAATACACAAAACTACATAGAGTTGCTTTAAGGTACAGTTACATTGCCATTGTTTGGCAATTTTTTAAAGGGTGAAATCCACACGATTGGGAATTTCGCATTAGGGTGAAAGATTTCACATGCAGATTTCACAACGGGTTCAAGCTGGTCACAAAGACATTGACTCTGTGAGCTGTGCTGCATACATTGCTGAACTATTGACAATGGATCAATTTTGCACTTGAAATTCAACCGAATGTGACCACACCTTCACTACCGAACGCTGCGTAAAGCTAGCCAATCAGCTTGTGGCTGGTGATGTCAGTCAGCACTTGCCATTTTTGTGTGCAGAGTGTATCAGATGATTAGTGAACAGACTGGGAGTGTGCCATCCAGGACAGAGTTTGGTTGTTTTATTATTCTCGTACCTTGAGATGGCGTTTGGTTGGCTGCATGTACTGCCCCAGTGTTAGACAGTCCACTCCAGAGTCCCTCAATTCTGCAAGAACACAGAGAACTCTCATATGTTAATATATGCATATTTATCGACCTCCCGTGATACGTAACGCATCTCTAATTCTAATATGAATTACCTTTCAGAGCTGCGCGTATCTGCACATCTGTTTCTCCGAGCCCCAGCATGATGGATGTCTTTGTGAGCACACTGGGTTTCACCTTTTTAGCATGTCGTAAAACACTCAGTGATTGGTCGAAGTTTGCACGGGGGTCACGCACATGCCTTAAGGTCAAAGGTCAAAGATGAAAAGTGAGGTCCGCAATGAAATCGACAAGCTTTAAATGATGAGAGCTACTAATTCACTTGATAAAATAGACTAGATATTTCTGCCATCTGGTGGTGACTGGACATGCTAGAAACAAAACAGGAATAAAATAAATAAATAAAATAAAATTGAAGAAAATAATAAATATAGTTTACAATAATATTTATTATTATTTTTATAATAGATAATTATTATTTTTTAAATATTTACATTTTTACAAGTAAAAACAACCACAAATACACAGTGTATATATTTTTGCGTAAAACTAAAACACGAAAAAATTAAACACCACATTTTGAAAGCTGTCTGTGCTTCTGAAATTTACAAACAGCATTAAAAACATTCTTCAAAAAAATTAAAACAAAATCTAATCCTACTGTTACGGAGAAGACTTTTTATGCGAGCACACGAGACTCTACAGCACTAACCTCTGTAAATCTCTGACAGTCTCTACATTGTGAGCATAAACATCAAGCCCAGACAAAGCAATTTTCTCCACTGCTGACAGATCACCACGGAAATCAGGAGTCAAACACTCTACCAGGATTTCAGGGTTCCTAAGAGAGAAAAGATCATGTATGAGAGAAATGGATGAAAGAGTTGATTCTAAAAAACAAATAAACTCTTTTTTTCATTTTTGTACCTTCCTTTAAGGTTGGAGACCGTCTTTGCAAAGTGTTCAGCCCCTCCATCAGGAATGTCTGTTCATTCATTATAATAAAAATATGGTCAGAAGTCAAAAATAAAGTGCAACGGTAAATTTTAAAGACACAATGAAACCAAAATGAAAGTTTTGTGCTTCTTAGTCCATGTCTATTCTCTTCTATATGTTATCTGTATGCTAGCATACTACTAAAACTTCACTTACTAAAAATGATTATAACAGATAAACTCATGGCTATAATGTAACTAAATGGATGAGCCCTTTAATGTCTTAGTTTTACTAGGAAATACATCAATGAGGAAAGCAATGAGCATGGCAAATGTCCAAGGCTTTTCATGGAGTCTTTCATTTTGGTTTGCTGGTGTTTCACGTTTTCTCACCATCTCTGTCCACTGATGTGAGTACTACATAGTCCAGACCCCATGCTGCAATGGCTTTAGCTGTGTTATATGGCTCCTCAGGGTCAAGAGGTGGAGGACGTCTCGCTGTTTTAACTGAACAAAACCTACAGCCACGTGTGCATGTGTCCCCCATCAACTATAGCAAGAGTGTGGGAAATCAAGTAGAGGTGTTTAGTCAAGACCATAACATTGAGATATCGTCCTTGTGTATGTGTGGGCATTTCGCAGACTCAATACACTCACCATAATAGTTGCTGTGGCAGTGGCATACTCTCCTCCCCCCCAGCATTCCCCAATATTGGGACACCGGGCTTCCTCGCAGACCTATAACAACAATAACCGTCGATAGACTCGAGATAATTCATGTAACACTGGCTTATAAACATCCTTTTAAAATAACAGAATGTCCAAGCTGCTCGTTTACATACAATAAAAGTGGAAGGTAGTCATCGTTGTTTAGCAAGATTTACATTAAATAGCAAAATTCTGTTTACAACACTAAACACTATATAGCTACATACACTAAGGTTCAAACGTTTGGGGTGTGTAAAATATTTTCTTCATGTTTGCGAAATAAGTCCCTTATGTTCAACAAGGCTGCAATTATTTGTCACATGATCCTTCAGAAATCATAGAGTGTTCATTTGGTCTATTCTAATATGTTGAATTGGTGCAAATCAATGTTGAAAATAGCCGTTTAATTTTTCTTTTGAAAATGGTGATACATATTTTCAGGATACTTTGATGGATAAAAAGCAAAAAAACAACACAATGTATACACTTTTCTAACAACGTATTTACGGTCACTTTGAGCAATTAAATGCATCCTTAGGATTGAAAGTTTATATATATATATATATATATAAATAAGGGGGAAAAAAAAGTATTTAGTCAGCCACCAATTGTGCAAGTTATCTCACTTAAAAAGATGAGAGAGGCCTGTTTTTTCATCATAGGTATACCTCAACTATGTGAGACAAAATTAGAAAAAAAAAAATCAGAAAATCACATTGTATGATTTTTAAATAATTTATTTGCAAATTATTGTGGAAAATATGTATTTGGTCAATAACAAAATTTCATTTCTATACTTTGTTATATACCCTTTGTTGGTAATGATAGAGGTCAAACGTTTTCTGTAAGTCTCCACAAGGTTTTCACACACTGTTGCTGTTATTTTGGCCCATTCCTCCATGCAGAGCTCCTCTAGAGCAGTAATGTTTTGGGGCTGTCGCTGGGAACACGGATTTTCAACTCCCTCCAAAGATTTCTATGGGGTTGAGATCTGGAGACATGCTAGGCCACTCCAGGACCTTGAAATGCTTCTTACGAAGCCACTCTTCGTTGCCCGGGCGGTGTGTTTGGGATCATTTTCATGCTGAAAGACCCAGCCACGTTTCATCTTCAATGCCCTTGCTGATGGAATGAGGTTTTCACTCAAAATCTCACGATACAATGGCCCCATTCATTCTTTCGTTTACACGGATCAGTCGTGCTGGTCCCTTTGCAGAAAAACAGCCCCAATGCATGATGTTTCCACCCCCATGCTTCTCAGTAGTTATGGTGTTCTTTGGATGCAACTCAGCTTTCTTTCTCCTCCAAACACGACAAGTTTGAGTTTTTACCAAAAAGTTCTATTTGGTTTCATCTGACCATATGACATTCTCCCAATCCTCTTCTGGATCTTCCAAATGCTCTCTAGCAAACTTCAGACGTGCCTGGACATGTACTGGCTTAAGCAGGGGGACCTGTCTGGCACTGCAGGATTTGAGTCCCTTGCGGCGCAGTGTGTTACTGATGGTAGCCTTTTTACTTTGGGCTGGGATTTTTTCTCACAGTTCTTGTGATCATTTTGACCCCACGGGGTGAGATCTTGCTTGGAGCCCCAGATCGAGGGAGATTATTAGTGGTCTTTTATGTCTTCCATTTTCTAATAATTGCTAAAATCTAATAGTTGATTTCTTCACACCAAGCTGCTGACCTATTGCAGATTCAGTCTTCCCAGCCTGGTGCAGGTCTACAATTTTGTTTCTGTGTCCTTTGACAGCTCTTTGGTCTTGGCCATGGTGGAGTTTGGAGTGTGACTGTTGAGGTTGTGGACAGGTGTCTTTTATACTGATAACGTGTTCAAACAGATGCCATTAATACAGGGAACGAGTGGAGGACAGAGGAGCCTCTTAACGAAGAAGTTACAGGTCTGTGAGAGCCTGAAATCTTGCTTGTTTGTAGGTGACCAAATCCTTATTTTACCGAGGAATTTACCAATTAATTCTTTAAAAATCATACAATGTGATTTTTTTGATTTTTTTTCTCATTTTGTCTCTCATAGTTGAGGTATACCCTATGATGAAAATTACAGGCCTCTCACATCTTTTTAAGTGGGAGAACTTGCACATTGGTGGCTGACAAATACTTTTTTGCCCCCTGTATATATATATATATATATATATATATATATTATATCAGTATCTCACAGAAGTGAGTACACCCCTCACATTTTTGTAAATATTTTATTATATCTTTTCATGTGACAACACTGAAGAAATGACACTTTGCTACAATGTAAAGTAGTGAGTGTACAGCTTGTATAACAGTGTAAATTTGCTGTCCCCTCAAAATAATTTCAACACACAGCCATTAATGTTTAAATTGCTGGCCACAAAAGTGAGTACACCCTAAGTGAAAATGTCCAAATTGGGCCCAAATTGTCAATATTTTGTGGCCACCATTATTTTTCCAGCACTGCCTTAACCCTCTTGGGCATGGAGTTCACCAGAGCTTCACAGGTTGCCACTGGAGTCCTCTTCCACTCCTCCATGACGACATCACAGAGCTGGTGGATGTTAGAGACCTTGCGCTCCTCCACCTTCCGTTTGAGGATGCCCATGCTTGGCCAATCTATCACCTTTACCCTCCTATGTATATACATTCTTGCTGACCCCAAACAGTGGAGTACGTAGTGCTCAAGTCCTATGGACTATTTTTATGATGCTTTATGGCTGATTTTCGGTTTTGGAGCTTGACAGCCCCTGGTCCTCATCCACGTTCATTGTATTAGAGAACTGTGTCCATTGTAACCATTGTGTCAGGAGACTGTGTGAAGCAGTTGATATGTAAGGCATGTTTTCAAACACTCACTGTGTTAAGGTTCAGCTCTCGAAGTGTGTTCTTCAGTTTGTTGTAGTTCTTTCCAATAGGGATCTCTGTTTTCAGCCATGGTGGTAGCCTTAGCCTGGCAAAATAAACACAACTCGTTAAATCATATGTACTGGACTTTATGCATGTATATGTAAAAGTTTAATTATTACAGTAGGTTTTATTATGAGGTATCTATCTCTATATCTGTTTCTCATAGACCCTATAAAGCCTACTGTATCATATTTGATACGGACATTTCTAAATTATCTCTAAATTAGGGCATAAATCAACACTTTGCTGGAAAAACTGTTGCACACAATCTACTACATGCCTTCTGTCATCTGATTGATAGTTTATTTTTTTTAACAAGTAGGCCTTTTAGTACAAATCTATTATTTATGTATTTATTGCAGTGAAATCTTTATTGATTTTAATAAAGTTAGTGTAAGAATAACTTATTGTATTGTTATTTTTAGTAATATTTCAAGATGAACAATTACTGGACTGAGGCTTTAAAACATTTTTTTTTTTAGGAAAATCATGTTAAAAGGTGAGTTTAAAACATGATACATCAGGTTTTGAGAAATGTTTATTAGTCTCAATCATCATTTTACTGCATTGCATTATAAGTCCCCCCACTATCAAAACCTTAGTGCTTTGATCATAAAACGAAGCATTTAAATATCATCTTAGTAAGACATAATCTTGGGAGATATAGTGTGACTTCCAATATTTATATGCATTTTCTGCAAGTAGTCTGCTATGAAAATCTCACCGATTGACATTAAAAGTGATCCGAATTTTACCCTTTGACCATATAAATATCAGAAACTGCACCAATTCCCACATTTTTTGTCAGGTTTTTAAAAAATATTTTCACAAATTGTTCTTTACCAAACAAAAATGCTTTCAGTCATTCAGCAATTAAAGCACACACGCTGAGTCTGTTTCTTAACAAACAATATCTATGTGCTTAAAGGAACAACTGGACAGCATTTGATGTAAATCACTGTAAATCATACATTATTTTATTACTTTCGTATTGGTATGGCATTGATGATCATAGTAATATCATGACACTTTAATAAAACCGTGGTACTGAAAGATTTCCACATTCATGTACCAAAAAGAAAGTGGTGTGTCCGTCCATACGTCTACCTTTCTCCCTTCTGTCTCTTCAGGTTGCCTCTGTATTCCTCCCACTTGTTCTTTTCTGACAGCTCTCCAGATATGAAGTCCTGCAGGTTCAGGCCATCCTCTTTCATGTCTCTCTTCCTCTCAGTGAGTGTTGAGGATGTGTTGGCAGCAGTGGTCAGTCTGTTACAGTAAACCTGCGACCAGAAGCAAAGGCTCAGGGCACTCCGTTTCAATTTAGCATCCAGTTTGGTTAGCTCAGCATATATTCGTACATTGTTAATAGCATATAATGTGCGTAGAAAATATTAAGCTCATTTTAATATATTTAATCAGTATTTTATACTGTTATATTGCAGTAACTTCTGTAACGTTACTGGCCTGCACCGGTAACGTTAGTTGACACTAAACTAGTGGACATTATGTTTTTGTACAATCAATCATACAACTAAAACAAAACAAAGAAATCACTCACATTAGACCCCTCAAAGCATTTTGATGGCAAAAACAGAGGATTCGACGAATATCTAACCGCAGCACCACAACTTCTGCTGATTAACGCCATGACTTTAGATCCAGCTTGAGCCTGTCATTGACAACAATCGTTCTGGCATCGATTAACTCACACTGCATGTTTATGACAAAGACTTCATATATATATATATACACCTGACAAACCTGTGGATGTGGTACATTTAGCTCTTAACATATACAGACAAAGCAATATATATATATATCAATAAAATCTTATTTAATAATCTTTGTGACAGTTCACTTCATTAACTTTGCTTTTCAGTATCTGTATTCGTTTGGTTGTGCCTTGGAAACTGGCGATGACGCAAGACGTACTGGTTACATTTACGTCATGACGTCTTTCCTCTGTCCTTTCCCCCTTAATCGGCGAGGTGAGAACATGGCGCATCCTGTTCTTGTGCATTTTAATCAACTTCAATCTGCACTAATGTCAAATCCGTCCGGTTTTCTTAGTGCCCCAGGATGTTGTTTACATAATCATGAAAATATCTGTAGTTGTATTAGCGGCGAATATCCGATGCTGCTTATTATCGCAGTCTGTGTTGACGGTGTTTATGTGTTAGCCAAACTTGTAGGCTGTTGCAAGCACAGCTCATTTATTGAGCACATTGATATAATGCCATACGTGTCTCATTATGACATTAGTAATGTTCAGTTAGCCGTAAAACCGACTGAAATGTCAGAATACGTTAACATTGCTGTCAGGATGTAGTTGACAGTTCATTCTGATTGATGACACCGGGTAGGCTATCTGGGTTTTCTCTACTGATAAATGAAGACAAGTCAACAAGATGTATTATAACAAGTATATTTCAGCGTTCTCTGACGGATTTTCTGTACCTTTCTTTTAGAATGAAGACCATTCTCAGTAACCAGACAGTGGACATCCCCCACAACGGTATGCCAAAAATCACATATCACATCCTAAGCATTTAAAAACATTTTCTCCTTATCCATGTCTTCACTTTTATTACATTTTGGCTATTTGCTTGCAGTCGAGGTGTCCCTCAAGGGCCGCACAGTTGTTGTGAAGGGACCCCGTGGAGTTCTCCGCAGGGAGTTCAACCACATTAACCTGGAGCTCAGTCTTTTGGGCAAGAAAAATAAGAAGGTTTGCAGTCTTGATACATGGAAATTAACTGCAGAATAACCCTTGTTATATTTATATTCACCCAAATATTGGTTAATGGATTAATGGCTTAATCAGACTGATAATCGTTCATGTAAACACCTCAATTGATCCGATTGGGCTAGATAAAAATGAAATCGATTGGAAGGAAGCAGAGACGAACCTGAAATCAGATCATCAGGCAAAAAAAATAGTGTAAATGCTTGAGTCTGAAAAAAAAAAAAAAAATGCATTGAGATGCTTATGTTTTGCAACAATTTGTTTCAGCTGCGCGTGGACAAGTGGTGGGGTAACAGGAAGGAGTTGGCCACAGTCCGCACCATCTGCAGTCATGTCCAGAACATGATCAAAGGGGTCACCCTGGTAAGTAAAATCTATTTTGGTACATTTGTTATCACACAAGAAGATCCTAACTGTGTAAAACCACTTTTAAAAAACTGTATTAGTGTCCTTAATTTCTTTGCCATGTTATTGAAGAGGAAAAGATATGAACTGTTGTGTGATGCATGTTAATTGTTTTTCTCTAGGGCTTCAGATACAAGATGCGATCTGTATATGCCCATTTCCCCATTAATGTGGTGATTCAGGAGAGTGGCGCTCTGGTGGAGATCAGAAACTTCTTGGGAGAGAAGTACATCCGCCGTGTCCGCATGAGGTCAGGTATGTGTTATAGTTTTTTTTTTTTTTTTTGTCTGATTTCACATACCTTGTCACCATAAAGCCCATAATCCTACTGCACTGATGCAGAATTTTTGTGTGTGTGTGCAGGTGTGTCATGCGCAGTGTCTGCTGCTCAAAAAGACGAACTGGTTCTGGAGGGTAATGACATTGAGCTGGTGTCAAATTCAGGTAAGCGTCTCTAAGATGTACATTGTCATCCTTTGACGAGCGATACATGCAACTTGACCTCATAAGCATAATTTAAAACTACATAAGGGCCTTTTTGCAGATGAAAGGGTCTATGAATTGTTAGCATTAGGAACGTTTACATGGACACTTTTTGCTTCCATTCTTCATCCTGATTGACGAATTCGAACGTAGTGTTTACATGAACGCTAAATAAAGTGATCGGGTTGATATGCGTGTTTATATGTCACGAGCTTCTGATGGGATTTACTCTTTTGATATGGGCACACTGCATGAATATACAGTTTCCCGCTGTCGTCGCATACTGTTTTAAAAAGCACACGTGATATTTATGTACTCCGTGTCCTAATTAGGCGACGACCAGCACATGAACTGTTGTGCTGTGCTGCTTACTTTATAAAGCAGTAAAAGTGCCCCTTCCCGCACCCAAAACCAGTCATCTGTGGATGAGTCTTAAACAAGGACTGATGGGACGTTGTGCTGCTCCACTTCACAGACGCTGAGTGAAAGGGGAGCTTTATAGTGATGGGACACTCATTTATGACACTTTATTCAACAGGAAGAACAGCTTGTTCTGTGTGACACACACTATTTTTTACGTCACTGCACATGCGCAGTACTTTCCAGTTTCGATTTTCAATCCGATCAAGTGTTTACATGTCCTCTCGCTCGGATTACAAAAGGAATAAACCACCCCTTACAATCCGATCGAAATCTGAATCGGATCTGGCAAATTCAATCCGATTGACGTGGTTACATGTGACTTTTTTTATTCTGATCGTGCTTCTAGTCCTATTACGATTGGATTATTAGGGTCCATGTAAAACACAGCTACCTTGTAATTTGAATCCATTGCTGCTTAGTGCCAGCAAGTTAAACAATATTGGATTTACGAGGTTCTTCAGTGCTGTTTTAGTTTACTCCCAGTATATGCACAACATCTGTTTTTTGTGCTTTATTTTGAATTATAAAAGGACTCATATCCAACTTTGTTTTCTAAAATAGTCATTTGTTTGTCCTAACATGAATTGAAATGCCTTTTCTTTTGCTGGACTGGTTGATGGAAACTCTTAAATCTTAAGCCTAACCGACCTCCCTCCCCTTGTCTGTGTTAATTTGCTATACCTGCAGTCCTGATGAGTTTAGACTAGTTTGCAAAATACATTTTTAGCCTCCCTTTCCCCTTCTGACATTTTAAAGGGGTCCTATTATGCTCTTTTACAAAGTCTTGATTTTGTTTTGGGGGTGTACTAGAATATGCTCTTATGCTTGGTGGTTCGAAAAACACATTCTTTTTTTACATATTTTACATTATTAAAATACCTCTCTCCCCAGGCTGGCACTAACGGCTCGATTAGTTCCGGCTTTGATAAAGGTCCGCCTTCCGAAAAACAAAATGTGTTGTGATTGGTTAGCTGTCCCAGTGCGTTGTGATTGGCAAACAGCTTAGACGGTGTTTCAGTACTGCCACGCCCCTTGCTCCGTCTTTCAACAAAAGCTTTTGGCGAATCCGGCACTTCTCACTCGTGTTAAGCTGTCCTCAGTAAAATGCGCAGCACACAATAGCAAATTAGGGTTATAATGCTCAGGAACAGAGTTAAAAAATAAATTGCAACCACTGTTTCCTGACATCATCCCCTTTCAGAAGCCCAAACAAAGACATTTGGGCACAGAGGTGAAAAAAAACAGCATTCCAGGCGGTCGCACACCGGACGAGAAGAGCAGCGTCGCGTCGCGCCACGTCTTTAAAATTCAATTACATTATTCTCTATGAGTGTAGGCACACCAGCGGCACCGTTCGGCGTCTGTCCGCGACGCCCAGCTACGTCGTGTTATACTTGTAAGAATTGTTCTAGACCAGCGGTTCTCAATTCCAGTCCTCGCATACTCCCGCTCTGCATGTTTTGCACGTCTCTCTTTGTTAACACACCTGATTCAGATAATCATGTCGTTAGAAGTGAGCTCCGTGTATGAACTGTGTTCTGATTGACATGGTCCCTACACAGTGTCCATTGCTCCCTACTCCCTGAGCAGGGGAAATCCGTTGAAGTTTACTTCACTTCGGAATATTCATTTACAGATTAGCGCTGCTCCGCTGCCTGCAGCGTCTTCACACACAAACGAAACTTACTAGAGCAGCGTGAAGTGGGACTCTTACGCTGTCAAACATATCCCTTTACTTCACGTCTCGCACACTTAAATGCCCTTTGTATGGAACATATACGTTCCCTTCCAACTGGAATCATGGAGGAATATCCGGTAATGTCCACTTCGCAGGGCACTTACAGTCAAATATAACAAATGTATGAAGCAATAAGAGAAACACACAAAATGTGCAGAGCGGGGGCACGCGGGAACTGGATTGGAAAAAGAACCGCTGTTCTAGACATGCCGAAAATTTGAGGCTACAGCACTGCAGCTCTTCTTCTTTGTTTTCTCTGTTGCACTAACTCTGCAGCAGCACTTCTTTGTCGTCTCGTCTGATGCACTCACTCAACCAAGCGTTCTAACCACAACCTCGCCCCTCCCCACCCCCCAACCTTTCGAATTTCTGTAGGCGGGAATTATTATTATGAGCCGCTTTGTGATATCACAAAGTCCGGAAACAAACGCTGTAGTCCAAACAAGAAATGTTTGTTGTAGTTCTTGAAAAGGGATTTAAAAAAACGAAATATCTCCCTTTGGAGTGGACTTTGAGATTTGTAACTTTCTAGATTTTTTTTATGCCCAAACATACACACTACACACTGACTAAAATTAAAAAAGTGAAAAAACATAATAGGACCCCTTTAAGCTCGATATTAATCTATTCTCATTTTTACGGAACGATATCGATTCCTAAATCCCCAAAATCGATTAGTCTAGCCTGTTTTCAGTTAATGAACGGAACATTGTAGTGCACCTCCCATCCAATAAATCGCAGTAAGCTTTGTGATTTGTTCATTTTGATATGAAATAAAGTCTCAGATTTCAAATTATGCCCATTGTATTGCAGTATTCAAACAATAAACGCCATTTTGGCGCTGTTTAATGTGGAATGACAGATCGCTGTAGCGCCTCAGTTCAACAGACAGCGCGAGGTGCACGTGAACTGATCATCTCCTCCACATTAATACCAGTTTCAGCACAAAATAAACATGACTAAACATCCGAAGGTAAGTTAAAAGAAAGAGTACAACTTACAATCCATAACCTGTCTCAAGTAATCCCTCAATCAGTGTTTCAGCCGCGCGTCAATAATGGCTTGTAAACAATGTCACGTAATGTCACATTTTCCTCAGAAAAAAAAACATATTCGGTGACCATAAACTCGTTAGTCAGATAGAAAAATTAATCTGTAGAGAGAGGGGCATTTTGCTTAATATATGCACCATAAAACATATTCAATATAATTTGTACTGTTCTTCAATGTTTAATTTATGTTTTAATAAATCCATCAAGTTTTTATAATAGCCACCATTTAAATGTTTATATTATAATATATTTTTAAAAAACGATTTGAAGTAAAATATTAATATCACTAACTTTTATTGAAAAACTTAATTAATTTTAAACTTCAAATTATCAGTAATGTGTACCAACTGACTCTCATGTATACTTTAACAGCATTAGTTGAGATTTGTTTTTCTTTGAGAAAATTTGGCATCTACTGTACCTGATATATCCAAAATAATCGACATTGAATCGAATCGAATTGGTAATCGAATCGCAAGCTTGTGAATGAGAATCGAATCGTGAAATTTGTCAAAACCCAGGCCTAGTGATTAGTGACGAACGCGGAGAGAGAACAAAACAAAACACAAACCGAATTTGAATTAGAAGCACAAACCGAGGATTTGTAAAGAAAAAAGTCGGAGGATTTTGATATAAACCAAGAAGAGACTAGTTTTCCTTTGCTAAAGTAAGGAAACTTTGCTGCTTTTGCTCCTGTAAATAAACTTGTGAGACTAGCATATCTCAGAGGCGCGCGCGCTGCGCTTACGCCCTGCGTCATCTGCCGGAACTGCTTCCGCATACGACAGTCAGCCGAAGTGAGAGAATAGTGTTTAAAACGTTTGAAATATGGACTTTTCTTACAACAATGCATGGAATCGCTTCAGGAGGCCTTTATTCACGACCCCGGAGCCATGTGAGGCACGTTTTATTATGGATGCACGTGCTTTATTTAACGTGTTTTGGACTGTTAAAGAGAAACACCCACCCACTGCAATAAAAACGCTTGGAATAGCCTGGACAATTTTTAATATAACTCCGATTGGGATTTCATATCATATATACACCTAGGATGCCTCGAGGGTGAGTAAAACACAGGCTAATTTTCATTTTGGGAAGAACTCTCCCTTTAACCCTTGGTTGTATAACCTGAGAGGTGATTGAAGGACTGTCTGTCATTGGGTTGTGTGTGTGTGTGTGTGTGTGTGTGTGTGAGAGAAGAGAGAGATATGTGTACGCAAGTTGTGTGAAAGAGCATTATGTAGTTTATGTATGAATACCTCACCTCCCCAGCATTTCTTGTTTCAGCTGCCCTCATCCAGCAGGCAACCACAGTGAAAAATAAGGATATCAGAAAGTTCCTGGATGGCATTTACGTCTCGGAGAAGGGCACTGTAGTGGAGCCGGAATCGTAGAGAACACGTGAGGTTAGTACCAGACCGCCGCTGCTGCCGCCCCTCGCCTTTCTCTCGGCTCTTTTCTGTGCCAGTTTTCCTGCTTTTGTCATTGAACCCGTCTCTTCTGTGTTGTGATTTTTCATGTTCACTGTTAAATCTGCTGAGTTTTCTTTGCCAATGTGCCAAATTTCAAATGATACAATATTTAGATTGAATTGACCATATCCTACATGCCAAACAGCTTTACAACACTGTCTTTTGTAGGACTTTATTGCACGTTCACAGTCATCTAAGCATGATAACTCTTAACAAGGCATTTGAGTCCACAGATATAACCACTGGCTTGGTTTGCATGTTACGTGTCTGATTTCTGTACAGCTCGTATAGCACATGGGAGTTCTTGGGTGCACCACCTTGAGTCATCATTTAAACTGGTTTGTCTTAACACTTTTTTTTTTCTCTCCATCAGCTGCTCTGATCCAGCAGGCCACCACTGTGAGAAAGAAGGACATCCGGAAGTTCCTGGATGGTATCTATGTCAGTGAGAAGGGCACAGTGGTGGAACAGCAAGAAGACTAAATTAATCTCTGTAAAATCTGTCAATAAAGACCAACTCCATTTTTTCAACCAAATACTTGTGTGCAAGTTTTATTCATTTTAGCACAATTATGCAGAATATGCATGGCAGGTAGTTTGGAGGGGTCAATGTGTGTAACAAATGTGGGCCGCTTGTATTTGAAAATCTTATCTTGCACTCTCAATTCACATTCTTTTTGTGTACTTGATGCTTTCTAAATCTGCATAGGATTTTTGCGTTCATGAGTCCATTTGGACCTAGTGGAATGAGAGCTCATGAGTCAAGTTTACCATAATGTTTTTCAACTAAAACCATATAAGTAAATATGTTTGTGACCATAAGAAAACACCTAAAAACATGCAAGAATTATTCATGAGAAATTATTTGAATATATCATTGCATAAAATGTATTACAGCAAATAAGCTAGAGTTGTCTGTGTTAAATCTTAAAAATCAATGGATTTATAATGCCTTAATGCCAACACCCCCCCCCCCCATTTATGAATACTTAAATGCAACATAAGACTGTTATCAAACGGGTTCAGGGAGGAAGTGCTAGGGCATCCTTGGAGATGTTTAAAGAAAATAGTATAAAATTGTCAAAATGAATCAATAAAAAAGATTAAAATAATTTAGCAATAAAAATAAGAAACAGTCCAGTGCCATAATGATTAGAAAAACATGTAATTAGAAACTAAATATTTTACAAATAACATTTGAACATATATATTTTTTCCACAGTAAAATGGGGCTTTTACACTAACTATATAGATATCTTTTCAATTTTAAGATGAGGGTCCCTGGCACTATTATTACATATGACGTAAGAGACTAATTCAAGTTTATTTTAATCTTGACTTTAAAGAAAGCGGTTTTCATTAATGTGATCTTTTCTGTTTTATTAAAGATTCATTTAAATCTTCTAATAATATAATATTTCACATATCTTATGAATAATCATGATGCCTCTTGGATTTAGTTTGATGCAACTAAGTTTTGCAACTGATTTCTACAGTACACATTAGACTTCCACATATAACAGCTGATGTTATAGTGTCGTTCCAACAAATAGATCTAACATCAACATAGTATCAACCCCCTCAAAAAGAAATGAAGATATTATCAAATGTTTTGCGCTGGTCTCTCTCTCCCTCCATCTGCGCGTCATCACGCTGCGCCTGAGTTGAGGATCATTGGCGCCAAAGAGGATTGAAGAAGCACTACTGTCTCGCAAATTGTCAAAAACATAAAGAAAAGCTATTGACACATGCTTAGAAATGGTGAGTCAGCTTATTAATGAACCATCTGTAGAAATAAAGACACAATCCGAGACGAGCTCAATGCAGCTGATCAGGCTGTTTGGCTAAAGAAAGCAGTTAGCACCTACTTGCAGCTTTTTGGTGTTTGTTAATAGACTAGAAACGAATAAACAATATCGACAAAAGCAATAAAACATGCAAAGGCTATTTATGAACTTGGTAGTCCGTGTTTCCGTCCTTCTCACGCGTGCGTTTGTTTACGTCTTGGTCGAGAAATATTTCAGCATTTAAACGAACTCTTAACAACGAATAAGATCGACTGACTGCCAGTAGACAGGCCGTTATAAAGTGATGTGATACTACATAATAACATTACAATACAGATTTTTATGTTTTGGTAATAACGAAGCACCTGCTTCCTGTTTGTTATTGTCAACTTTGAATGTAAACATGCGACAGAACAAACTCAGCCTGCGGTTACTATGGTAGTAGATGCTCTACACGTTTATTAGCCTATTCCATTTCAAATTATAATAATACAACTACATAAAAATGGTATTGTTATATGTATATGTATATATATATATATATATATATATTATATATATACACACAAGTTCTTTTTTTAAATTCACTTTGTTTATCTCAGGATATCCGGAGGTTTTTTGCATCCACTAAACCTGCGGCCCCCAAACCTTCCAGTGGAAGCACCAGCACTGATGAAGAGCAGAAGAAGAAACAAAAATCAAAGCCTAAGGTAGAACAACAGTCTAATGTCATTGAATTAAATCTCAAATGTACAAAGCTGGTATTTGTACAGAATCTATATGAGATGGCATTTACAATGTAATTACATTTTCACATTCTTCGTTTCATATGTTTTATGCATTATGTAGCGCTACACAATATCCTTTCTCTTTCTTTAGGTCACAAGTCCCACATCTGATGAGAAACCATCTGGAAAACGAAAGAAAAGAGTCATAATTGATTCAGGTTCATAAACAGCTTTTTTTTTAAATATTGGTGAACTTATGATGATGACCATTATGTTTATAATGTTAAGAAATGGCGGTTATCAAATACATAACGTGATTGTGGCCATACAGGAGATGGGTGCCCTGAGGTTTTTAGAAATACCTCAGCTCAGTCCAGGGGTTTTTAAACACATTCTGGGAATCATACTGATGATAATGTCAGACTATTTTTTTGATGTTCTCCTCTCTCATCTTATCTTAGACTCTGAGGAAGAGAAGAAGACCAAGAGGGGCACTAAAGAGACTGATCCCGCCACAGTGAAGAAACACCCAGTAACTTACGTGTCTGATTCTGGTGAGAGAGTCAACAAACAAATGTCCACATGTATAATATAATGCTGTCAATCCATTAATATGACATGTAGATAATAATTTATACTCTTCTTTTGTCCTCTTTTTATTTCTCCAGATTCGAAACCAAAAGAAAATGGAAGAGCTAAAGGCAAGAAAGAATCAGATTCAGGAAAAGCAAAACAGGTGAAAGTCTCATCCAGTAAATCCCCAAACACGATCTCAAAGGGAGGGGGGAAGAGCTCTCAGTCTACCATCTCCCCAAAGATCGGACCAACGCCACCAAAACAAACACCTACTTCAGTAATGGCCTTCTTTGGCAGCTCAAGTGTTCTGAGGTCAGACAAGAAACTAGTGGCCAGTACCAGCACTAAGAGGAAGGCAGTGAGTAGAGAGAATAAATAAAAGTGTGTGTGCTTAAAGTGTATAAATATTCAAACTCATCGCTGTTTGGTCTTCGCCAGCCCACACAGGAAACTGAGGAGTTGTTCAGTGATGAAGTCATTGCAAAAGAACTTCAGTTGGATGAAGACATGGAGGTTGGTTCAGGACACACAGCACATGTTCCTGTATTAATCAGAATTTGGTCATATCAAAATTTTATGCTGTTATATTCTGTAATCAGGGAATTATAGAGTTGAATTATGATTCATAATTACTCAAATAAATTTAAATAAATGTCAAGCACAAGATTACCATAAGAGCATGTTATGAATACATGGTTATGAAGATGCGTATCTTATTCTGGAATATTCCAGTAGCTTTTTTTTTTCGGAATAAAGGCTTATCCAAAACATACCTTAATTGGAAAACATTGCATGTAGCTGTTTTTCATAGCTGGTTTATTATCATACAAAAAATGTAGTACATTTTGTATATGTATGAACACACAATGCAGAACTTGTGTATTTTTGTGTTAGTTGGAAAAGCAGATCCATGATGATGAGGAATTTGCAAGAACATTAGCCATGCTGGATGAAGCTCCCTTACAGAAAAAGGTTGGTGTGCAGAATTTCTCTATAGTTTGTCTTAAAGGGATAGTTCACCCAAAAATGAAAATTTGATGTTTATCCGCTTACCCCCAGGGCATCCAAGATGTAGGTGACTTTGTTTCTTCAGTAGAACACAGCCGTTGCAGTCTGTCAGTCATATAATGGAGGTGAATTGGAATCACGGCTTTGAGAGTAAAAAAAACGTACACAGTCAAAACCAAATTAAACCCTGCGGCTTGTGACGATACATTGATGTGTAAAAACATGAAACGATCGTCTGTGCAAGAAACTGAACAGTATTTATATCGTTTTTTACCTCTGATTTACTGCAATGTCCAAACTGTCCTGAGCGCATTCACGCGAATGGCTTCTTCTTCAGCCGGTGCGTGATGAGTCTTATTCTACTTGCTTTATGGCGGATTGCAGACTTATAAGTGCATTACCGCCATCTCTCAAATGGACCATTGACACTCCTAATTGAGATTGTAGATAGAGTGTCAATGGTCCATTTGAGAGATAGGTGGCGGTAATGCACTTATAAGTCTGCGATCTGCCGTAAAGCAAGAAGAAGACGACGACGCGTCACATCGACATTGCAGTAAATCAGAGGTAAATAACGATATAAATACTGTTCAGTTTCTTGCACAGACCGATCGTTTTGTGTCTTTACACATCAATGTATCGTCACAAGCCGCAGGGTTTAATTTGGTTTTGTTTGTGTATGTTTTATGACTCTCAAAGCCGTGATTCCCATTCACCTCCATTATATGACTGACAGACTGCAACAGTTTGAGTTAAAAATCTCAGTTTGTGTTCTACTGAAGAAACAAAGTCAACTACATCTTGGATGCACTGGGGGTAAGCAGATAAACATCAAATTAAAATTTTTTGGGGTGAACTATCCCTTTAACACTACATCTCCTGCTTATGTAAACATGTATATTGTTCATTTTTGTCCTATCTATTAATTGTTTAAAATTTTTTTATTTTTTTTTAAAGCAATTCAGTTCAAATGTCTGGTGTTAAAAAGAAAAATAAATGAACTAAAAAAAGCTTATTATGAGTAATTATAAATATTTTAACAGGTTTACTCTTTATTAATATTTGGAAAAACTTGTCTTTTAAAGTCATGTGGTGCAGCCAACAAAGTACATATGTTATGTTGTGTTAATTTTTTATTTTATTTATTTGTTTTTTGGTTCTTAGGCTCGGGTGGACTCTGTCTCCACCTCCAAGAGCAGCTCTCATGCAATTTCCTCAGATACCAAACCCAAAAAGGACCCGTCCCCTAAAAAGAGTCCTGTGAAGACCAGCTCCAAACTGGCTCAGATGAAAAGACGACAGGAAGAAGTGAAAGAGCAAAGGGAAAAAGATAGGAGTGAAAAGCAGATTAAGATTTCTCCTAAGAAAGAGCCAATCTCACCCACTAGCTCAGAGCGGGCAGCTACGCCCAAAAGTAGCGTTTCCATGGGAATGACAAAATTCAGGAATTTTTCCACGCCTAAAAGTGACAGTGCACCCAATAAAACCTCACCAACAAAACCAGAGGTATATCATTTGAATATGCTGCTTAATTTAGGATTTAGTTAATTGATATGTCTAATGTTTAAGAAGTTAAAAGAGAGTACAACATATTTGGTTTTATGTTTAATGCTGTTCACAATATGTTGTTTCAAGACAGATTACAAAATAGGGCACTACCTTGTTTTGCTGTGCTAGTGAGCAAATCAAAAGCTTTCCTGTGTCTCTATTGTTTCAGAATACAAGTCCTGAGGATCTAGAGAAAAAACGGGCAAATTCATCAGCCTACCGTAACTATTTAAACCGAGAAGGACCACGAGCACTGGGGTCTAAAGAGATACCACAGGTAAAATCACCTAAACGACTCATGTTGACAACTGAAGGCCTATCATCTTGTTGCTATTTGTGATTATCTTTTAGGAATCAAATTATACTTATCCTTTAAGCTGCTTGAACAATGTTATGTGTGTGTTTTAGGGAGCAGAGAACTGCCTGGAGGGTTGTGTGTTTGTGTTGACCGGTGTGTTAGAATCTATGGAGAGGGATGATGCTAAGTCACTAATAGAGCGATATGGCGGGAAAGTCACAGGAAACATCAGCCGTAAAACTACTTACCTTGTTCTGGGACGAGACAGTGGAGCCTCAAAAACTGAGAAGGTCCTAATTAAAAAATGTTTTTTTACATGTCATTATTTCTCTTCATTCGAACATGAGTGTTGCTTCTCCATGTTTCTTTTTCAATATATTTCTAATTTACCCTTTTAATTGAATTAAATGTAATTATTTTAACATAATTTTTTCAATGTCATTTCAATGTTTGTTCCTTAGGCGGAGAGTTTTGGAACTAAGATCATTAATGAAGATGAGTTGTTAGAACTCATAAGAACCAAACCAGGCAAGAAGTCTAAATACGAGATTGCAGCAGAGGCAGAGGTACAGCAGCTCCCATCAACCCTCCTGTCCTTCCACTAGTTCTTTCACACTAGGGCTGCATGATATTTAGCAAATTAAATCCATGTAGTGATATGGCTAAATGCAAAAATATATATATATTGGGATTATTTTGCAATATATTGTAATTTGAGCTGCAATATTACATTCAATTTCATATGCAAATGTCTCATGTTGCTGCTGCTGAGACATCCAGACACAAACAACAATTACTGCTAATTAAAATAGTTACATTTAAGGGTGTTCACATTTGGCTTCACTCTTTAGCAGAACTGAATAACACTTTAAATTACAAAACAAATATTTATGTCTTTAAATTCTTCACTTCAAATGTTCAAGACCTCAAGTTTTAGCATCAGATGCTCAAGCTTATTTTGGTGCAATATTGGTGAATTGCTGGCAACGTCTATCTGCAAAAATGTTGGAAGTTATGCAAATATGAATAAAAATATAGTGAACCTGGCCCACATTGCATTCCCAAATGCACACTGAACTCACAGCACTTGTAGAGAATTTGTGAAAAGCAGTATTTAATGTTAACTGCTCTAAAAACTCATGTAAATGAGCAATGTGTTGCATCTCTAAAGCACAGCACAGCAGACTATACTTTAATTAAACCGTAGCCTTTGATTTAATAATAGCAATTTGATAAGATATATAGTGCGGTGTAATTTTCATTGTAGTTAATTCAGCCTGTTTTTTTTTTATTTTAATGCTGCACTCAATTGAATTAATTATTAGCTTTTAATTTACTCTCAAACCCCTCGTTTGGGAAACCCTAGTTTAAGGTTTCAGAAGTTACAGTAGGATAAGAAATTATGTGTACTATAAAACATAATTATTTTTATGAAATACTAAATTGTTATTGTACAATACTAATATATTTCTTATTTTGTCTAATATTGTTATTTAATAATAATCATAATAAGAATCATATTATTTTATAGTCATATCGAATAGGTCAACCAGTAGGAATTTACCATTTTATGTTTCTTATTATTATTATTATTATGTGTTATTTTTTTACTTTGTTCTTTGATTGCTTAGTGAAAGAAGTTTGGTTGAAGTTTTGTAATACATATACTCTTGCTCTGAACACCCAAATTTTTCCCAAAGCATTTAGTCCTAAAAGTATTCAAAGTAAAAAGTCATTATTCATCTTTTTATTTTTATTTTCTTTGCACCATAGTCAATAATTATTTCCAAATATAGCTATTTAAGTTATCTGGTCAAAATGTCCTGTATATTTTCATATTGAAACATATATTGCAGAAAAACAAAATATTACATACAAAATATGTCAGTTTTTTTATATCATGCACATACTGGACTTTGGTTTATTTAACAAACTGTCTGTCTATCTTCCGTATTACAGAATAAATCCTCTAAAACAAGGACTCCAGACTCTAGAGGCAAACCCACTCCTCCATCCAAGAAGGCCACACCACAAGGGCCCCGCGCCAACAAGAGAAGCCCTTCAGAGGGGAAGTCTAAGCCTGGCTCTGCTTCTAAATCTGGAACACTTGGGGCCTCTCGTTCAGAGGTCAAAAAGAGTTTGAGCTTTGATCAATCCAAGAGAGCATCCCCTGTATCCCACTCTACCCCTGAGAGTGAGGGCAGCAGCCTGTTGTGGGTGGATAAGTACCGCCCCCGTAGTCTGAAGAGCCTGATTGGGCAGCAGGGGGATCAGAGTTGTGCTAACAAGCTTCTGCGTTGGTTACAGAACTGGCATAAACATCACAGCAGCAATACAAAAGCACCATGTCAGTATTTAAAGTTTGTTCCTACTTAATGTTCACAATCAGTGAATATTTGGGTAGTTGACATATAATCTATCATAGTCTACATGGTAACAATTTATTTTAAGGTGTCTTGTTACACGTTACGTGTTTTCTATGTGAGACAAAAATCTGCATAATTACACGCATGTAACCCTAAGCCAAACCGTAATTCTAAGCCTATCCATATAGTAAGTACATGTAGTTAATTAATATTATTCAGTACTTAAATGTATAATTACACTGTAACTAGGACACCTTAAAATAAAGTTTAACTGTCTACATAAGATTTTAGTTACAAATTTGGGTTAGGTTTTTGTGGGTGTGTGTTGTGTGTGGGTGTGTGTGTGGGTGGTATTATATATATATATATATCATATATATATATATATATGTGGAATTTTTATGTATGACACTGCTTGTCCCTAAAATATCAGGTAATCTAAATCGTATCCGAAAGAATAGGAAATGTTGTTTCAGATGTTTTTTTTTTTAGTTTAGTATGTTATACTACTACTTAATTTCATGTCAACTACCCATGTTCAGAATGGCATGCTACCAGTTTGCAAGGTCTATTTGAACCAATGACCTGCTACAATTTCCAAAGCATACATTATATAACCAGAGTACACAGTTTCCCATAATGCAGTGCACTTGACTTCACCATAAGCATTTGCATTTTACTCTTGCAGTAGCATTTTTAATACGGTGCATACTGTTTCACATACTAATTTTTACTAGTAGTATGCGATTAGCAGTATGTACTGGGTAGTATACCATTCGGACCATACTCGGTGTGTTTATTCGAATGCACTCTTTAGGCTAAAATTCTGTTTAACCAATTTTCATTATTTTTGTGTCTCTGTCTTTCTGGAAAGCAGCCAAATTTGGAAAGTTTGGGAGTAAAGATGACGGTTCTGGATTTAAGGCTGCATTGTTATCTGGGCCTCCTGGTGTTGGGAAGACCACTACTGCTGCTCTCGTCTGTGAGGTCAGTTCATTCTCACTCATAATCATTTATAAATTAACATTGTTTAACTGTTTCAAAAAAGTCTGCGTAATCCTTTTAAAGTGTTTAACATGGGGTCAAGAATTAAATCATTAGTGAATGATTGTAAACGCAGTGTGTCTGTTTTGACAGTTTCATTGCATTGGTTAATGCGTTAATAGAGTTCCATATGTGCTTGTAGGTGTTGGGTTACAGCTACGTGGAGATGAATGCGAGCTGCACCCGCAGTAAGAACAGCTTAAAGGAAGTGATCGCAGAATCACTCAACAACACCAGCATTAAGAACTTCTATACCGGTAATTAGCTTAATTAATTAGGTAGCATCTGTAAAAGGGTTTGGAGTTAAACCTCAGTGATTACAATGTAAACGTATGTTTCTGTGTTTAATGGTGTCAGGTGCATCTCAGACAGTGAGCAGTAAACATGTCCTCATAATGGACGAGGTGGACGGGATGGCAGGAAATGAAGACAGAGGAGGAATACAGGTCGGCATGCACACTCTCATTCAATTGCATTATCTGTCTTTACCAGAGGTGGTGCTCAAGGAGCAAAAGTGGACCAGATACTGTTTAAATCCTTATGGGTTCTATGGCTGTGTGTGGAATGGAGCATTAGCTTACTAATTACTGAATATGGCACAGTATTTATTGTATACTGCTTACATTTTTTTTACAAATATTGTGTGTAACAGTTGCCATTGTTCCACAATAAATGTTGTAGTATGCAAGCTCATTCATTTTTGAGTGCAACAACTAAAATTCTAGTTTTTATTAAAAATGTTTTTGCATAGATTTTGCATCCTTTTCATTCCTTATGCTGGAAATGAAGGTCAAGTCATTTCAATGTGGGAAACAGTAATCTACGCAATATTCTGTTCTATACTGTTCATTTTGAGCAAATGTAGTAAGTATTCTGTGCATGCAGAAAATGTACATACTGTGTGCAGTATATAGACTACATAGTGCAGTCTTGGTAAGAGTAGTATGGTAGTGTGCCATTAAACTGGTACATGTGCACACCAGTGTTTCCAGTGTCATTGTGGTTTTTGACTCTTGTGCTTCGCTCTTTGACCCACACAGGAGATGATTGGTTTGATAAAACAGTCAAAGATTCCTATTATCTGCATGTGTAATGACCGCAATCATCAGAAGATCCGCTCGCTGGCTAACTACTGCTACGACCTGCGGTTTCAGAGACCCCGTGTTGAGCAGATCAAGGTGCTCACTGACATTTCAAATAATTGTCTGATTAAATCAGTGTTTTATAGAAATTTTACATCATTTTTATATTTTTGAGTTCAGCGTGTTTACCTTGTGTCACATGTGCTTCTCTAGAATAATGACCTAGAAATAGTGCAGAATCTTAGGTATTTCTTATTCACTTTTGCATCATAACTTTTCTTTGTGTTTTTGGATATACAAATATTTTAAATGTTTTATTTCCAGGTTTAAACATCCCAGGTTTTATTTTTTAGTAATAACAATAAATTACGCATGATTACAACCAACTAACTCTAAAGGTCCTTGCACACCGAGTTCGAAATTTTCGTATGCGTTTTTTTTTTCTGTATTCGTCATCCTTTCCTATCAAAATGCTTGCTACGATGCGAAAACGCAGAAAATTGAACCTGAACCGAATTTTTTATGACAGACGAAAGTTTCGGAGGCAGTGTGTAAACGTCATTGACACAACGTGAGGTCGTATTTAATTTTTTAACGTGTAAAAATTTCGGACGAAAATTTTGGACTCAGTGTGCAATGACCTTGAGTCTCACCCAAACACTATAGTAGGTACATGTTGTTAGTTATTTGTAGTTAATACTACGTTTTTGTAAGATTACACTGTAACAAGGACATGTTAACAAAATGTAAATAAAAAAAAATCTTATTTTAGTCAGTATCACACACTTATTGCAGTCAAAAATAATTAAGCTTCCTTTTTGACCAATCAGGGGGCTATAATGTCTATAGCTTTCAAAGAGGGTCTGAAGATCCCACCCCCAGCACTTAATGAAGTCATTCTGGCGTCCAATCAGGATATTCGGCAGGTATTAATAAACAAATCAGTTGTCTTTATCACTGATTCAGTGTCTTTAGCAGCACTGCAAAATTAATGTGTTTCTATTCCCTAGGTACTGCATAATCTGAGCATGTGGTCTGCTAAAGACAAAGTCATGACCTATGACCAGGCCAAAGCTGATGCTAACAATGCTAAGAAGGACATGAAACTGGTATGTGCATGCTGTTAAATACATTATACTGTACACACACTGTACAATCACTGGTGCATTGATGATGTGAGAGTATGAATATCTGTGGGTTTACATATGCAGGGTCCATTTGATGTGTGTCGGAAGGTGTTTGCTTCAGGAGAGGAAACCGCCCACATGTCTTTGATTGACAAATCAGACCTTTTCTTCCATGATTACTCTTTAGCACCACTATTTGTTCAAGAAAACTACCTGCATGTCCGACCAGCTGCTGCAGGGTAGGTTTTAGACTTGCACACCACAAGGGCAGTTTTTCCAAACTTTTACAATATTCAATACGTATCACAATATTTTTGCATTTGCTCTAATTTAAAAGGTGATTCTTGCTTGCTCCCCATGAAAAGACCTGATCTAGACAGAACAGCTATTGTTACATACAATACATACAAAATATAGACATAATGACCACTTATTGCCTTTTATCGCATTAACACAAAATAAACATTTAGGTATTTATACCTAATATTACCAAGAAGTGCAATCTTCACCATCACTGCATTTAACAGTGTTCTTGTTAAACATCGTACATATACTTACTTTAGTAATAACAGTAAATTATGCATAATTACAAGCAACGTAACTCTAAACCAAACTCTAATCCTAACCATAACTTTCAGTGCATGTTGATAATTAATATTATACCATGGTTTGGCTGGCAGGTATGCATTAAACCCGTTTAATGCACAGTTAGTTTCAAATCAGTTTAATCGCCATTCTATATTAATGCGCTGCTTTAACTGATGCACACAAACCCACACACAGAGAGAGAGAGATCGGAGATTGTGCTGCACACAGACAGAAACTTGTTGTCAACGCTGTTAATAAAATAGTCTAGATACTAGATCGCTACACTATATTCCTCAGCAACAAGGTGGTAATCGCTGTTTTTGAAGTAATTAAACACAGCTTCATTGTTTGAGAGACTGTGCGACACAGTAACGCACACCAACTTTCATCCTCTCTCGATCGATTGTACATAATTCATACAACTATATAATCAATTCAAATATATGTGCTCTAACGGGTAAAAAAAAAAAAAAAAAAAAAAACACTATTTCATCTCTGTGACTGATTTGAAGCAGGCGGAATGCTAGCATTTGACACTCTGTGTCAGTTTTACCCTTCTGGTCAAATATTGTTCTGTGAATATTATTAACAGCTTTAACTTGTCAATGCTGGCAAATGACCATGGTATAAGCGGGATAATGCACGCCTAGCTGTCGCCTCCATGCATGGCCTCCAAGTCATGCGTTAAAATCATTAAATGCACAGCTAGCCATGCATTATCCCTTACTTAACCCATTACTTAACTTTCAATTTGTACACTGTAACAAGAGCACCTTAAAATAAAGTGTAACCCAATCTTCCTGTAAAAAGTTGCATTTGCTGAATCAAAGCAAGTTCTTTGGAGAACAAAGAAACAAATGTGTCAGGTCTGTTGGTTTGCATTTCCACCTAATGTACAGATGTATTTTGACTTTGGACTGATGAATTTGGCTTACTGTCTTTAGAAAGATGAGCTAAACTTTTAATATTATCACTGTATACACAATTTTCCCTAATTTTGTGTCAGCAAAATTATTGTACTGACCATCCATAACACACAATAACATTTGCAGCTTGTAATTTGTGCACCATGTATTTATTACAAGACTTTTTAAGTCTATTCTGACTGTAAATGAAAGCGTGATGGTATAATTGTGACATTTGATGTTCATCAGGGGAAATCTGAAGAATCATTTGGTGTTGTTGAGTAAAACAGCAGACAGCATTTGCGATGGAGATTTAGTGGACAAACAGATCCGCTCCAGACAGGCATGGTCTCTGCTTCCCACACAGGTAACGTACTTTCCTGCCATTATCTTCTCATCGGTGTTGACCAACAAATCCTCAGTCAACAGCTTTGATTGCTGCAGCAGCACTGAGATAATCAGGCCCTGAAGTGGCTATTTTCAAAATGACATTTTCGAGGCAGAAACAAAAACTGATTTGTAACATATTACAAAATCCGTTCACATAGGTTAAGTATTTTCACATAGATCAGTGAAAACAAACTTTTTTTTTTTTTAAATGAATCTTTTTTTCAGGCGATTTATGCGAGCGTGTTGCCGGGGGAGCTGATGCGGGGTTATATGAGTCAGTTTCCGACCTTTCCCAGCTGGTTGGGCAAGTTCTCATCAGCTGGCAAACACAGGCGCATCATACAGGAGCTTGCTTCACACATGAGCCTAAAGTGAGAAAACACAAACACTTCTCACACTTTCTTCCTTCTTGTCTAAAGTATGAACTCTTTAAGCTGCATTTATGCTTCCCTAAAATCTTGCCTCTTTCTCATCCTGCAGAACGTTAAGTAGTAAGGAAGCCATAAATTTGGATTACCTGCCGTATTTGCACTCAGCAATATTAGAGCCTCTTCAGTCGCAAGGTTCAGAGGGAGCCAGTCAGAGCGTGAAGCTCATGGATGATTACAACATCATCAAAGAGGATGTTGATAACATGATGGAGATCAGCTTGTGGGGCGGACAGCCGGATCCTTACTCTAAACTAGACTCCAAGGTGTGTGTGTGTGTGTTTGATTTTCTGAGCATATTGTAGAGTTCTCCTCCAGGACTAGAAACCGGTGGTCCAGTTGACAGTTCATTGCTTTGACAGATGCCTGCTCCGTCCGAGTTAATTGTTTTAACTGTAAAACATCTGGAGGTGCTGTATGCCACACTTTATCCCCATCAGCTGTTTTTTTTCCCTTTCTGCAGGTGAAAGCTGCATTTACAAGAGCCTACAATAAGGAATCCCATCTTACGCCGTACTCCTTACAAGTGGTGAAGAAAAGCCGCAAAGGTGCTGTTGACCCTGAGCTTATAGGAGAGCTTGAAAGTGAATCTCAGTTCCAGGAAGAGGAAGAAGACAATGGGGTTACAGCAGATGCAATGATCAAGGTAGATATCAAAATAAGAATTCAGTGTCTCTCTTTTCGACTTTCCATCAGTTTTACAATCACGTTGACCTCAATAACATCTCCTTTGGAGAACACTTAATGGGTTAGTTCAACCAAAAATAAACATTTTGTCATCATTTACTCACCCTCATGTCATTCCAAACCTGTATAAGTTTCTTATGTTGAACAGAAAAGATATTTTGAAAATGCTGGTAATCAAACAGTTGATGGTCCCCATTGAGTTCCATAGTATTTCTTTTCGCTACTGTGGAAGCCAGTGGTGACCAACAACTGTTTGGTTCTTCAAAATATCTTTGTCCGTGTTCAACATAATCAAGAAACTTATACAGGTTTGGAACGACATGAGGGTGAGTAAATGATGACATAATGTTAATTTTTAGGTGAACTATTCATTTAATCGCTAAGTTCACCCCACAATGTAAATTCTTTCATCACTTACTTTCATGTTGTTCCAAATTCTTAAGGCTTTCCTTCAACTTTGAAACACAAATGAAGATATTTTTTAATGAAACCTGTGAGTTCTAATCCCTCCATCCAAAGTCAATGCAACCAGACCTTTGTCACTTCGAAATATTCATAAAGACATGAATATTTCAACCGTCAATATGCCGTCAATATGTAAACCGTAAACCGTCAATATGCATCAAGTTTAACCCTTGTCTTCTAAAGAGACTTGATTGCTTTATATGATGGTCAGATTTAGATCTTAATTTAGATCTTTTATCCAAAGCGACTTACAAATGAGGACAAATTACAAGACAGGAGATTTTTAGAAAATGTAATTACATTTTTTTGGGAGGAATATTGAAATGTTAATTAGTTCACCCAAAAATGCTAATTGTCAGCATTTACTCATGCCCGTGTCATTCCAAACCTGTGGCCTCCTTTGTTTCTTGAAAAATAAAATGTGAATTTTTGAAGAATTTTTCACTTTTTTTCCCATACAGTTGTATAGGAAAGAGATTCAAGCTCTCAAGCATAAAAGTACAATAAAAGTAGTTCATATGCCTCATGCTCTATATTCCAAATCTTCTGAAACCACTGTAACCGGTTCACAAAGTCAGTGAGTTAAGAAAGTTGAGAAACAGATTTGTCTCTTAAAGCCATCTTAAAGTGGCTGCTTTTATGATAATGTTTCATTAGCCGGGTTTCCATCCAAAGTTGCAAATTTAACATGCGCAAAACTGGAATATTGCATAAAACATTTGCGAACAAGCACAGTTTCCATTCAACAAGTCAAAGAGACAATCATCATTTCTTCCTGATAAACTGGCACTATAAATCATTATAAAAAGTAGGAGAATATAATAATTTTCATATATAATAAATTACTTGCGCCTCAGAGTGAGCAGACAAAACACAATGAATGCGGTCATTGCTTTCGGAGGTGGAAGCTGCTGTTTGGAGAACGCAGTCATGTAAGACATTTCTGGGTTAGCCAGTTATACAGAAATACTTTGATGACAGACTTTGCTCGTGCATTTCTGAATGACCATAACAACATTTCAGATGCTGTGGAATGAGATTGGTCCGCTGGTTAGTCAGGTTTTGCCGTCCCATAGCGCAAAGTCGCATGCTTTCTTTAATGCGCCTGGAGGAATTTATTCGCAAAATGCATTTCCATCTCCCATTATTCGCATCAACCCTTTTTCGCACAAGTCAAAAACCACCTCAAGCGAGCGTAAACCCTTAAAAGCAATTTAAGGTATTTTTATTCGAAATTTGGCGTTTCCATCACTCATTTCTCATGTGATACTTCAAAATGCGCTTTAAAACAGGGTGATGGAAACATAGCTATTGTTTTTGAAGCTTGAAACCTTCAGTCTCTGGTTTTAATTGAAAAGGTGAAAGTTTGGTACAACATGAGTGTGAGCAAATTATGACCTTTTTTAAATTTGGGGTGAACTATCCCTTTTGATCAGTTATAGTTTGTAGAAATCACAAAGTTTATGCTACAGAATTTTAGCCAAGTTGATTTTGTTACCAATAAGAGTGTAGTGCTTTCAGCAACATTTTACCATGTGTAAATTCATTCTGTAAAATTCCACATTTTCCCCCGAAATCAGCACAGAAAATGCAGATACAGTCTACATCAGGTCCTACATATAAGCGAAATATCATAACAAATCAGTCAAAATGCTACACCATTATTCACCTGATTTCTGTTTTTTTATTCTTACAGCAGAAGAAAGCTAAACCAGCAAAAGACGTCAAGCAAGAGAAACCAGGGGCTTCTGGGAAGGGGAAAGGCAGGGGTAAAGGAAAGGCCATGAAATGAGTTAAACATAGAAGTGAACGAGACAGAAAGCCCTCCTCTCTCTCTGTTTTCACAAAGATGTGAGTGGCTGAATGACGTCAGCTCTATACACAGAACTTTTTTTGTCTGTGAGTCATACTTGTGCACTTCCTGAAAGCCATCACTCAGCTTAAGCTGCTTTCAGCAGAGCGGACACTGCAGGGACCAGGAGCTGGGGGTGGACCACACATTTTCACAGAAGTTATTATATAGTTCACGATTCATTAAGCATACACACATGCATCATACAGTTAACACATGGCGCTGAAGCTATATTCATCTTAAAGGTAAACAGAATTAAGGGCACTTAATGTCACTGTACTCGTGTAACCCTCATGACAAAGTACACAAGCATTTTAATATATTAGCTTCAGCTTTTCACATTTAATCACACATACACCCTCTTCCACATGGATACCAACTGTACTTGCTGCATGTCAGCTAGCGACCACACATCGTGTATATATGTATCTGCCATATTAGCATTTTTCCCTTTGTTACTTTGAATACTTGCAGATAAATATATATAAATAACCCCTTTCTTAGTGTTTTCTATGGCAGTACTTTTGGATTGATAGTGTCTGATATTAACCTGAAGATTATCCTGTAAAAGACTGAATGTGTGCGATTCAAAAATTAAAACGAGAATTATGTTGTAGAGATGTATTGTGTTTGCTTGTTATAATTATCTCCAAGTGTTGATCAGATGGTAAAAAGAGCTCAACTGTACTGTAATTGCTGTTATATATCTGGGTAAACGGCTCACTGCATAGCTCCAGGTATATATATACTGTATATAAAATTTCAGTATTGCACTTTCAGTACTTCATTTGTAGTCTAACATGAAGACTTTAATACACAATTATTTACTGCAATAAAATAATTTATTTTGTATACAGATAAATTTACAGTAGAAAAAGAAATCTATGAGCTGATGAATGTTGATTGTCATGTTAAAGAACAGTGAAGCGCTGCCTTACATGGAATACATCTGACAACATATACAGACAATAATTATACAGCTATAATTGTTCATTATTGAGTTACAGTCAGAAAATTTTGCTATATATTAGTCTTGCTTAAAATAGTTTTTTTGCATGATTTGACAACCTAAATGTGTAACTGAACCACACTTATGAATAACTACGCATAATGTGAGCTCTTAGCACTAACTATGCCAGTTATATGTTTAAAGGCTGAAAGTGGACATTAGTGGTACAAATCTGTGTTGTGAAGCAATATAGTACAAAAAAAAAGCTGATGTGTAAAAGAATCACAGTTTAGCACAATGGTTCTCAACCGTTTCATTTCATGAAGCTTGAAATTATTTGTGGATAATTTACACACACACACACGTGTGTGTGTGTGTGTGTGTGTGTGTTTGCTGTCAAATCGATTAATATCCAAAATAAAAGTGTTTACATTATATAGGTGTGTACTGTGTATATTTATATGTATATATAAATACACACACATGTATACATTTAAGAAATATTGACATGTATATATGTATATGCATATTTTATCTGATTTATATTATACATAAATATATTTCTTAATGTATACATTATGTGTGGTGTGTGTTGATATTGCAATCAATAAGCACCGTGCACACATATTATTTAACAAAACTTTCTTATTTTGGATTCGATACATCTGATTAATCGCTTGACATATATAATAATATATATCTATCCACATTTTATTCTATTTAAGTTTTTCATTAAATCAATATTAGGGAAAATACGTTTTTTCAGTCAGATTATACTTTTATATAATTTATTATTCTATTTTTATAGTTATATTGTAATAGATTAGTTCGATTTAATTTAATATATTAATTAATAATTCTCATTTAAATAATTTAATAAAAGTCATCCTGCAGACCCCCTGGTTGAGAACCAGTGGTTTAGCACTAGTCTCTATTGGCTTCTCCCACTTTACACAAGTTGTCTGAGATATGTTTGCAATTAGAAAAGACTACATTTTGGGATCTTTTTTTTTTTTTGTGGGGAGAAACAGTCTTGTAGAATCTCAGCTGTATTCTAACAATCAGTAATACATCAGCTCCTTGAGGTCTATGCGAAACATCTCGACAGCACAGTGACTATCAGCATGTTGGTAGTTGTTTTGAGAGTACTTGTAGTGTAACTGCCCCGATGGTTTGTCTAAGGAGCTCGACAGCTTCAGAATGAGTGACACCCTTCAGACTCTGTCCATTTACTGTCAGTAGCTGATCTCCGTGACGCAGACGCCCGTCCTCCACCGCAGCTCCCTGTGGAAACAGAGCACTGTCACATACGCTTCACGCTCAAATACACAAATAACAGTCCTTTCTCAGTGAGTCAGGTGGAGTGTGTACATGCCATGATACATGCAAACTGAACGTGTGTTTGGACATGTATTGATCTCTTTGGCGCACTGCAGTCAAGAGATTTACTCAACATTTTTTACTTTAAGACTCTTTCTTGTGTACCTTGGGAAATATGTTCTTGACATTGATGGGCAAGTCACCATGGGAACTGCCAAATCCTCCTACAATACTGAAGCCAAGCCCAGCAGAGCCACGTTCAAGAGTGATAGTCTGGAACTGAGGAGAGCTTAAACACACACAAAAGACAAATAGAATTTAACCCATTTTTTTTCCCCCAGACACCCTTTTGGCAAACAAGGCGACAATTAATCTCTTAGTACAGTTAGAAAAATGAAAAAAAGCAAGCATAACACTTCTATTGAACAGGGTGTCTGAATAGTCTGAGTGCCCTGGAGGTGAAGTCCTTTATCAGAGCTTTAGTGTGTAGAATTCTGCTGACTCTAATGCCTCTACAAAACTGCACATGCAAACTGGCTCTAAAATATCCACAAGCAGGCGTTTCAGTAGAAATGTGCAATTTAAATATATATTTTATGGACTCATTGAAGGCAGCGTTGGGATAAAGCGAGTAATAAATCTTAAATGAAAGAATAAATCAGGACCATCAGCAGACCAGGAACATAGTTGACTAAAGTCCTGTATGATGTAACCTTCTTATTGGTTCCCACCCATAAAACTTTTGTCCTGGACCTATGTATTTGAGTGACAAAACATTTCAGATAGAAAGGAAAATTAAAGCAAACAGCAATGAAATAAAAATGACTTACTAAAACATATATGAGTGCTATACATACAGCTGAAGTCAAAGGTTTATATACAGCACACCTTGCAGAATCTGCAAAATGTTAATTATTTTACCAAAATAAGAGGGATCATACAAAATGTGTTATTTTTTTTATTTAGGACTGACCTGAATAAGATATTTCACATAAAAGATGTTTACATATAGTCCACAAGAGAAAATAATAGTTCAAAAGTTTACATACACTTGATTCTTAATACTGTGCTGTCACCTGAATGATCTTTAGTGATAGTTGTTCATGAATCCCTTGTTTGTCCTTTATTTCTGTGACGGGACGGCAATGCTAAATTTGGCCATACTCAGTTCGTGTACCCATACCTTCACGAACTCTTCTAATATGCTGATTTCAAAATAATAAAATTTTTATTAAATATAAATCTTTTGTAAAAGCCTTTACTGTCACTGTTGATTATTTAATGCTTCCTTGCGGAATGAAAATACGCCAAATTTATAATTATACTTATTATTATATTTACATATAACTTTCTTACAAATCAATAGAAATAAATAACAATAAAAAACTAATAACAGTAAATAAAAATGTTGCCAATACGATGTGAAACATAATATAAAATATAGTACTACATTATTTTTTCATGAGAAATGTTTTTATGTATTAGAAATTATATGAATTTCGAGTACCTCTGGTGATTGTGGGTATTGTAATTCTCTGAGAGTCCAGGTGAGGAGTGAATTAAAGATGACCGATCTTTACTAGCTCCATCTGCACATCCACTTGGCATCACCTTTAATCAAACACACAGGGTGTGACATTCATGGAAAGACGAGCTCTGAACATTTGATTATGTTTTGAATCTGAAACGATTTGATACATGTCTGAAGATACACACCTGCAGTGTGACGGCTCCACTGCTGTTTCTCAGGAGAGTACTTGCCTCAGTAACTGAGATGCGTTCAGTTGATGTACCGTTAATGCTGATGACTCTGGCACCCAGCTGAAAATTCAATTCAGAGTTGATTATTTTTGAGGGTTGTGGGAAGCAGTTCCCATGAATGGAGTATTCATTTTGGTGTCCTGTGAGTGACATTCACATTTTTTGTAGTAGGAACTATATATGTTAGAGAAACTAGTACCTAATAAAAAAAAATTTAATCTAGTAGGAAAATTTCTGTATACATTAATAAAATGTTCATTTCCACCTTGCATCTTGGCTACATACAAAAATATAAAACCATTAAACATCAATTCAACACATTTTCACAAAATGAATTGTAGTTAATTGAGCTAATTTTTTAACAAATATATATTTTCTCAATTTTTACACAAATTTCAGTCTTCACAGAATGTGCCTTAGCCTTGCTCAATCATTCAACCATATTACCCAAATCACTGTACAAAAAAAAAAATCTAAATACAAATTTGTATTGTGATTTATTGGAAATTTATATGGAAAATGTTTATATGCACTACTGTTCAGTAGGTTTGGCATCAGTTACATTATTTATTTATTTATTTTTCTTTTAAGTAAAAGAAGTCTCTTATGCTCACCAGGTCTGTTTTTTTTAAAAAACAATAATATTGTGAAATATAAAAAATTTAAAACAGCGTTTTCTATTCAAAATAGTATTTCAAAAAAAACAATTTGAATGTTTTTCAGGATTTTGATGCATACGAAAATGCAAAAGAACACTACATTTATTTAAAAAAAAAAAGAGGCATCCATGCGGATGAACGTAATCATTTCTTTCAGAAATTAAAAATTGACACCAACATTCTGAATGGTGGTGTACATATAGTGTGGTGTATATTGTGAGGTTGACAATGATCAACAATTTATTTTCTTTTTTTTAATTAGATTATGAGAACATTCTGCCTTATTGGGGCCAGAGAAATGCCTGAAAGCCAGTGTTGGTGGTAACGCAGTACAAGTAACGCGAGTTACGTAATCAGATACTTTTCAAGTATATAGTAAAGTAACGCATTACTTTTTAATTTGCAAGAGAATATCTAAGTTACTTTTTCAAATCCCATTCTATTAACTAATGTCTTTGCTTCTGACCTTCGATGATCCAGTTCAACCATACTAATAAGCAAAAATTACTCTAGAGTCTAGACAAACATTTGTGTGTCTTTTTTTATTGAAGTGTGTTGAAATTTCTTTCAACGTAACGCCTGGTGAGCACACCACGCTTTGTATGGGGACAGCACGGATCACACTTTACTTTCTCTTCAGCCTGAGGCTTATTCATTTCACTTTTGGTGTGAAAATGCTTTTATATTTGCCAAAAATCTAACTTTTTTATTTTAAAAACAAACAAACAAGCCCTGTCCAGATTTAAGAAGTAAAGTAACCCATTACTCTCCATAAAAAGTAACTAAGTAATGTAATTAGTTACTTTTTTATGGAATAACGCGATATTGTAATGCATTACTTTTAAAAGTAACTTTCCCCATCACTGCTGAAAGCCATGTGGAAAAGAGAACTGGGAAAGGACCATGAGTCGGGACTCAAACTTGGGTCTACAAAGTTGTAAAACATTTTGGAGAGCTGTCCACAAAGCTATCGACTCCAACATAAACATTTTCTAAACATAATGAAAAAGGGTAAAAAGGGGGTTTTAGGCCCACTCATTCTCTCTACCTGCAGAAGTCCTGCGTGTGCTGCAGGTGTGATCGGGTCCAGGCTGGAGATACAAATCACTGAATCTCCCTGTGTGCCTCTCGATCTCAACTCCACAGACTCTAATTCATGCTGGGACAGAATCACACCAACCTTACGGTTACTACTGGATCATCCAGTTACTGCAGAAACATGCCTTACATTACTGCATGTAAAAACAAACCCACCTTCTGAACGGTGACAGTTCTGATGTCCACGTTTCCATCCACAGCTGTGCAAAAACATGAAAACATTGACTCACTGATGAATAGAACTGAATATTGAATAGTGAATAATTGTGTGATGTGACAGACTCTTACAATCATCTGTGCTGAGAGAGGAGAGAAGAGGGACATCCAACTCGCCAAACTAACACAGATAGAACACAGACACTTTATAGATCGTGCCCCGTCTAGATCTGAGATGAACACCACTGAGACAAGTTGTGTTTGTGTGCTGTAAATATGTGTATAATAAGAGTATATCTCTATCATACAGTACCACACAAAAGTTTAAGGTTGGTAAGTTTTTACAGAAGTCTTTTAAAGAAGTTAACTTCTAACATTACAAACTGTCTATTTCTAAAAGGTATTATATAATAAGAGGTATTTCAGGTATTTTCTTCAGAATGTTTTAATCAATCATTTTGTTTAATTGGTCTTCCTTTTCAGTCACACTTTATTTTAAGGTCTAATTCTCGCTATTAACAAACCATTAACTACGACTTTTGCCTGCCTCAATAAGCTCCTAATTTGCTGCTTATTAGTAGTAGTTAGTAAGGTAGTTGTTAAATTTAGGTATTGGGTAGGATTAGGGATGTAGAATATGGTCATGCAGAATATGTGCTTTAAGCACTAAAAAACAGCCGATATGTTAATAACATGCAGGCATGCTAATAAACTAGTTAATTGTAAGAATTGGTCCCTATACTAGTGTTACCATTTTTTTTTGTATTAGTTGGTGTCACTCCAAAGAAGAAATTTCTCATTTATGAACCTAAACTACAAAAGATAAATAAAATTACAAAAGATGGTTAAATATATCAACTTTAAGCAATGGCTAACTTTGGCTCGTTATTTCCATTATTTTGTAAGTCATTCTGTTAATTTTCTGGCCAATGAGCATATTTTGAATCCTTTATAAAAAATTATTTCCTTGAATTATAGCACATACATATTTATTGATTTAGATCACAAAGTTCAAAAGGTACTGCATAACAGGAATGATCTAGTTGTACTGTATAAAGTGTTTACCTGATCTCCATATGAGTAGTGTGATGAAGCTTTAAAACGTGCCACCTCCAACAGCACAGGCCCACTACAGCTCTACACACACACACACACACACACCACACACACAACACACACACACACACACACACACACACGCACACTAACACACACACACACACACACACACACACAGAGGATAAATTAGCCCTATTATGATAAGAAGGAAATGCATTAATTACTATATTCCTAAGTGAAGTGTATTTGTGCACACCTGCAGTAGTGCACTTGCATAGTCCTGTGACACAGCTCGGATGTCCTCTCCATTCACAGACAAAATCTGGTCACCTAGCAACAGTCTTCCATCCAAGTCTGCAGCCCCTCCCCTGGCTATCTCAGACACAAAGATTCCAGTGTCATTCCTGCAAGACATGCAGACAAATATGAATTCAGATGAATCACTGTGCAGTTCTGTAATGTAATTATATCCCTTTAGAATAACCCACCTTTTCCCCACAATGCGAAGCCCCAGTCCCTGTCCTGTTTTGAGGTTCAGATCCACACTGAAGAGGTCCCACATGTCTTCGGGTGTGTGGTTTTGGAGGGTGTGTGTGGAGTGGTTCTCTGTCACAGGGTCTCTGTAGATACACAATCGCACACGCTGTGGACTCAAGCGCAGGACGCTCAAGGCCTCCTCATGAGTGGCCATTCTCAGATCAATGCCGTTCACCTGGAGGAGATAACAATTGGCTCAATGGAAGTTCTTTATGAAGAGATCAATAACCTACATTCTGTACAACTTCAATGGTGAATGCTAGAGTTCTGTACCTCCAGTATATGATCTCCTGCCCACAACCGACCATCTCTGTGTGCCGCACCATCCTTATTCACTTCATGAATCACTATTGCTCCCTGACAAAGAAAGAAATACATTTAGTTAAAGCATTTAAGTGAAAAGTTGAACTGAAAATTTGACAGTCATTTTTTAATGACACAATGCACTCAAACTGGCATGAACCCAAAAATAGTGCAGTATTTTTAATAACTTTTCTTTCCTTTTAAATGTTTCAAAATCCAAAAGCTTTGTTTATTTCCACATAAAAAAGCCCCAGGGAAAGAACGAATATTGTTTGAACTCCCATTTTGATTTCTGGTGATTGCAACATGTTACTTCTATATTTATTTTTAATTTAAAGGAATATTTTATAAGCTGTATCAAGAGCATGTCTGGCCTTCTGTCGAATGCCACATAAAGAAATAATTTAGACCCATTCCTCAGTTCATAAAAATAAGCAAAACCAGGATGGTTTAGACAACTTTTCAATGCATAAGTAAAAAATAAAAAACAAACAAACTTTATATTTCTGGTTTTAAAACCCATATGTCAACATACCTCATTCACTTCCACTGTAAATTAGTTTTTGTTTTGTTTTTAGAGGTAAATTGAAATTATTTCAACGCATCCCACAATTTAAGTTGTATTTGGCCTGTAATATTTCTTTGAAGGGTAGTTCACATAAAAATTAAAATCTCAACTTAAATTTTAGTCTGTTCTCCATACATGAGCTACTTTTACAGAGAATTCCTATAGCTCAAACACTAAAGCATCATGGGTCATGGGTTTAATCCCCAGGCAATGCAATGCATGAACTGATCAAAGGATATCTTGAATGCAATGTATGTTGCTTTGCTTTGGAATGCATAAATGCTTTGTAATTTTTTTTCACAATTCATCTTTCATTTTTGGCTGACTATCACTACTACAGATAACATTGCTGTGGTATTTGATATTCAGATTTGCACTGAAGATGCTGTTTCAACACCGTGAAGTCTAATATGATTGGTGTCATTTATGATTTCTCACCAGTACTGTATTGCAGCCTCCTACTATGCTGAGGCCGAGCCCTGGGGTTCCCTTGCAGATATCAATGGTATTTATACAGCCAGGTATGATGGGACATGTTAGGGGGTCAGAGCTCACAGAACATTGGGTAAAGTAAGAAGTGCTGTGAGGCCCCGTGCAAGTGCTCTGATTGGCCGTGGAGCCGCAGCGAATGCTCTCATCAGCTGATGAAATGCCAGATGATGGAGGAGTACAGTGGCTGGGGGACATGTGACTGGCAGGATGACAGGAGGGCTTATGATTGGATGTGGCATTGATTGGAGCAGGAAGCCCGATGTTGAGGCTTTCTGAGGAGCGAGACTTCAGTTTATCCTCTGTGCTGATCCTTCCGTCCTATCGACAAACAGAAACATGAGAATAAAGAGAATGAGAATGAAGCAGGCGGATAGTTTGTGTCGTGTTTTTGTCTAACATTTGTTTTGACTGATTTACCTGTGACAAAGCTAAATGTTGACCTTCTCTGATGCTATTAATATGCATGGCAGGAGATACAACAGGACAGTTGTCCATCTAAACAGATAAAACTGTTATTAGATAACACAAGTGACAAAGATGTCCAGTAAAAAATTTAAAATTTAAGAAACTTGTCAGAAACATGCAGATATATGCAAATATAATGTAGTGAACTTGTTCAGAATGCTTTTTTGATAATGATTTGATTTGTTAATCAAGGATATCTATAATTATTGTGTCTTTTACTGTTTTAAGAAGTATCTTAGTTTATTTGTTTGTGTGTGTGTGTCTCCATTGCCTCCTTTACTGGTCCTGTAGTCAATTGTTTCTGTGCAGCTTTATTCCTGATGAGAAAAATTATATATGTGCATTAAAATAAATAACACATACACACTATATATAGTAGGATACAAAGTCTGAGCCTTTGTGAAAAGGCTTCTAGTTTGATTTCAAGTTTCATACAGTATTCATGCACATATACAGTGTGTTTGAGTTGGCAAAGACCTAAAGTGCAGAATATCTTCCTTTGTTTTAGTCTTACTTTTTCCGTTTCAAAAAAACGAATATAAATGAACTATGTATATTAAAATGCATGTAGAAGAGAGCTTGTGTTAATCTGCGTTCACATGAAAATGTCTCACCTTGTGAGCAGAATGCTGACTTTAGCTGGTGCATTGTTGATGATTGCTGTTGCATTCTGGTGGCTGCGTCCATACAGCACTTGTCCATTTATCTTCAAAATACACACATATACATGCTGAAGATTAACCCTTGACCTTAGATAAGACACATACTTCACTGCGGTTTGCTCTTTTAGTTATATTGGGGAGACTGGGGGCAATTGTAACATTTTATTGTCATAAACTTACGACTATATGCAAATCTACATACAGTGGGGAAAAAAAGTATTTAGTCAGCCACCAATTGTGCAAGTTCTCCCACTTAAAAAGATAAGAGAGGCCTGTAATTTTCATCATAGGTATACCTCAAATAAGAGAGACAAAATGAGAAAAAAAATCCAGAAAATCACATTTATTTGCAATTTATTTGCAAATTATGGTGGAAAATAAGTATTGGTCAATAACAAAATTTCATCTCAATACTTTGTTATATACCCTTTGTTGGCAATGACAGAGGTCAAATGTTTTCTGTAAGTCTTCACAAGGTTTTCACACACTGTTGCTGGTATTTTAGCCCATTCCTCCATGCAGATCTCCTCTAGAGCAGTAATGTTTTGGGGCTGTCGCGGGGCAACACGGATTTTCAACTCCCTCAAAAGATTTTCTATGGGGTTGAGATCTAGAGACTGGCTAGGCCACTCCAGGACCTTGAAATGCTTCTTAGGAAGCCACTCCTTCGTTGCCCGGGTGGTGTGTTTGGGATCTTTGTCATGCTGAAAGACCCAGCCACGGTTCATCTTCAATGCCCTTGCTGATGGAAGGAGGTTTTCACTCAAAATCTCACGATACATGGCCCCATTTATTATTTCGTTTACACGGATCAGTCGTCCTGGTCCCTTTGCAGATAAACAGCCCCAAAGCATGATGTTTCCACCCACATGCTTCACAGTAGGTATGGTGTTCTTTGGATGCAACTCAGCATCTTTCTCCTCCAAACACGACAAGTTGAGTTTTACCAAAAAGTTATATTTTGGTTTCATCTCACCATATGACATTCTCCCAATCCTCTTCTGGATCATCCAAATGCGCTCTAGCAAACTTCAGATGGGCCTGGATATGTACTGGCTTAAGCAGGGGGACACATATGGCACTGCAGGATTTGAGTCCCTGGCGGCGCAGTGTGTTACTGATGGTAGCCTTTGTTACTTTGGTCCCAGCTCTCTGCAGGTCATTCACTAGGTCCCCCGTGTGGTTCTGGGATTTTTGCTCACAGTTCTTGTGATCATTTTGACCCCACGGGGTGAGATCTTGTGTAGAGCCCCAGATCGAGGGAGATTATCAGGGGTCTTGTATGTCTTCCATTTTCTAAAAATTCCTCCCACAGTTGATTTCTTCACACCAAACTGCTAACCTATTGCAGATTCAGTCTTCACAGCCTGCTGCAGGTCTACAATTTTGTTTCTGGTGTCCTTGGACAGCTCTTTGGTCTTGGCCATGGTGGAGTGTGGAGTTTGGAGTGTGACTGTTTGAGGGTGTGGACAGGTGTCTTTTATACTGATAACAAGTTCAAAACAGATGCCATTACTACAGGTAACGAGTGGAGGACAGAGGAGCCTCTTAAAGAAGAAGTTACAGGTCTGTGAGAGCCAGAAATCTTTCTTGTTTGTAGGTGACCAAATACTTATTTTACCGAGGAATTTACCAATTAATTCTTAAAAAATCCTAAAATGTGATTTTCTGGAATTTTTTTTTCTCATTTTCTCTCTCATAGTTGAGGTATACCTATGATGAAAATTACAGGCCTCTCTCATCTTTTTAAGTGGGAGAACTTGCACAATTGGTGGCTGACTAAATACTTTTTTGCCCCACTGTACCATCTTTTGATATTACTTTGTGTCTCAAATAAGAGGCTAATATTAAAAAAGTAATGCAAATTTCTTTTATTTCTTGTTAATAATAATACTGATTCTTTTACTTCTAATACCTTTCACTCTTAAATGGGACGTATACAGCTGTCAAATGTGTATTTAATAATAATGATGTGTATTCAATTAGATAATGCATTTGATGCGTTTTATATATCTGATAATTATATGAAAATGATTAGAGTTGTCTAAAATAAGATGAATCATTTTCACTATATATGTATTACTCAATATTTATCTAATAAATATAGAAATATTAGCTGATGAGCACAACATTTAAACTAAGCAGTTTAATGAAAAAACTTTATATTATATAAAATTATATTATGTTGTTACAATCAAATTTCGCATGGTAGCTACCAGTGACAGTATAAGCATTTGTGACCCTGGAACACAAAACCAGTATAAATTTTTCGATTTATACATCACCTGAAATCTGAATAAATAAACTTTCCATTGATGTATGGTTTGTTAGGATAGGACCATATTTGGCCGAGATACAACTATTTGAAAATCTGGAATCTGAGGGTGCAAAAAAATCTAAATATTGATCGGCCTCAGAGGTTGAAATCGTTATTTTGCAAATGAGTTCTTAGCATGCATATTATGATCAAAAATTAAGTTTTGATATATTTACAGTAGGACATTTACAAAATATCTTCATGAAACATGATCTTACTTAATGTCCTAATGATTTTTGGCAAAAAAGAAAAATCAATTTTGCGACATCAATTTTGACCCGTACAATGTATTTTGTATTGCCTACAATATACCCAGCGGACTGACTGGTTTTGTGGTCCAGGGTCACATTTGTCATTGATGATAACTTTTAAACAATAATCTACAGGAAAAAATAGGCATCAAACTTTAGATACAACAGTTTCTGTTGGCCAGTCAAGAGTTCAGGAGGTCGTTCTCACCTCCAGTAGTTCATCTCCCACTCTGACCCGACCATCTGCCGCAGCAGCCCCGTCTGGTTTGATCTCTGACACATACACACTCATTCTACCACGAGCTCCATCTCTGTTTCCTGACAAACACAATCCCAGTCCAGAGCTGTGTGAGCCACAGTCCAGATCAAACATGTGCAGCTCTCCAGGCAGACTGCCATACCTCTGCTGCATGCGGTCTGCTTACACACACATAAACATGTAAAAACATCCAGATGAAACCATATAGACACATTAGCATTAGTAGACACACTAATAGAGGCACTGACTTGTATTCAGAGCTAATGATACTTTTGCTCCTCTAAGCTTGGTATGTATATTAAGTATGTTTTATTAAGTAAATATGTTTGATGAGTTTCCTTGTTGGGAATGATTCACTGCTCCGCACAATGTAGGTGATTTCAGGTTGGACTGTCTTTAGGGGACATTTGGCCCCCTTTATGTAGGCGAAACCTGAGCCACACACAGACACATTTAAACATACTCCAGTAAGAGGCCTGCTGCTGCTCGCTGTGATGATGTGCAGCCTCTTCTGGCAGGGGTGGTCTCTCTGGAACCCTCTGCACTCCATCTGTTTCTGTGTCGACTTGCCTAGAGGGCAGTTTCAGGAGGGGGGGAGCTAAATGTGGAGGCTTCCCCAACTGCCAGTCTTCTGTACGCTACAACAGCACCATCAAAAAGTGATTATATTCTTCAGAAAACACATTATTAAATAAGTTATTTTTAAAAATCTCTTTCATTGCATTTTTACTGCTCAGCCTCAACAGTATTTTACAACATGGCTGACAAAAATCTGACAAAAATAAGTGTGCATAATTGTATTAAATGTGCACCTTGCAGTGTTTTTTTAAAACAGTACTTGCAAATAATATAATATTAATAATTGAGTGAACATAAAGAGAGTACATTTTCATGACTATGTTTGGTAACACTTTATTTTACAGTGTCCTTGCTCATTCATAATGACAATAAATTATGCATAATTACATACAAGTAACCCTAAGACAAGCCCTAATCCTAACCCTAACCCTAACCATATAGAAAGTACATTAATATTACTCAGTGCTTAAATGTATAATTACACTGTAACAAGAAGACCTTAAAATAAAGTGTAATCCTATGTTTCTTAATACACTTTGTAATAATGAAAATTAAAAGGTTTACTTTAAAGTCAAGTTTAAATCATGTTTTAATATCTTATGTGGGGCTTTAAAGAAGAAGTATCTTATTTTGGTGTTGACTAACATACAAAGGCACATGTGAGGTAACTGATTATAATTTTAACTGGTGTGTTATTCAATATTACATTCAAAGTTAATGCATGTAATGTACTGCAACTGCAACTTCATTATTACAAATGTGTAATTACAAATATATAAAAATGCATGACGTACGTTTCAATAGAAATTACATTAAAGTATAATTGATTTGAATACGTTTCAGTTTATCATAAATGTTGTACATTTGGCAGCATTTCATTTAAGTCCTGTTTTTAAAGGTATAATTTTGAGTACCTTCACAAGGGTTGTGGAACAATATGTTCCCTTTCAGTCAGTCACGTTCTATGTTACGTCAGTCGTGACTGACGAATTGGGATCTCGCCCGAGAGCCCAATCACCTTCGATTGTTAACTAAACAAGCCAATGACAGTTGGCGTGCGTGTTTCGCCACGCGCACCCCGCCCCGCAGCGCGGGTATAAAAGGAGAGCGCGTGCAAATGCACATCAGCTTTTCGCTTCGGAGCCGACCCTTCTACAGGACGAATCTCCGCGAGTGTTCGGAAAACGGCTGGCGTTGGTGTTACGGCGTGTCAGCGGGGGTTGCCATCCAGGCTGCTGAAACCTGGAGATGAGGATTCGGCTGCGCTGCCACCGTCAGGAAGAGTGGCGTTGCCTGAGTCAGATCCAGAGCTGACCGCTATGCTTTCCCGGGCCGCCGAGAGTGTCAGGCTGCACTGGAGGCCTCCTCCTTCTCCCGAACGCTCGAGGCTGGATGATTGGTTCCTGGGGGCGCAGGCCGGGCGTCGGCAGCCGCCTCCGGTTCCATTCTTCCCGGAAGTGCATGAGGAGGTTACTAAGTCTTGGAAGGCACCTTTTTCTGCCCGAAACAGACTTGGTGCCGCCTCCGTCCTCACCACCCTCGACGGGGGGGGGCAGCCCAAGGGTATGTGGACATCCCTCCAGTCGAGCACGCTATTGCGATGCAGCTCTACCCACAAAGCGCCGCCGCCTAGAGAGGTAGTCCACGCCTTCCGTCCAGGGCCTGTAAGTTCTCGTCCGCGTTGACGGCTAAGGCTTACAGTGCTGCTGGACAGGCCGCTTCCGCCCTGCATGCCATGGCCCTCCTGCAAGTCCACCAGGCCAAGGCATTGAAGCAGTTGCACGAGGGTGGTGCTGACCCAGGTGTGCTGCAGGAACTGCGCACGGCGACGGACCTCGCGCTTAGGGCGACGAAAGTCACGGCGCGGGCCCTGGGTCAGACGATGTCCACATTGGTGGTCCAGGTGCGCCACCTATGGCTGACCTTGGCGGATATGAGGGAGGCCGACAAGCATCGCTTCCTGGACTCCCCGATCTCCCAGGCCGGCCTATTCGGCGAAGCGGTGGAGGGCTTTGCCCAACAGTTCTCTGCCGCGCAGAAGCAGACGGAGGCGTTTCGACACATCCTGCCCCGGCGGTCTGCTGTTGTCTGCACCCCACCGCCGGCTGCAGCCCCTCTGTCTGCTCGTCGCCGAGGGCGCCCTCCTGCGGCCTCCACCTCCGCTCCGGCACGGCCACAAAAGCAGCCTTCACAACGGCCGCAGCGTGGAGCTGGCCGCAGGAAAGCGGCGCAGTCCGTCTCTGCCCCTGCCAAGCCCGTGAAGCGCCAGAGCAGGCGGCGTCCCTGAGACGGGCGACCCGGAGCTCTTGGATCCTGCTCTTCAGGAGATGGTGACCGCACCACTCCTTCCCCCGGAGGAGGGCCGGGTGGAGAATCTTATGTTCCCGTTTGTTTTTGTTCCGCCACTGGCTACCCAAAACTTCAATAAAAGAGCAGTTTCCTTTGCCTCCGGGTCCCAAGAGGGCGAGGACGGCGGTGCACGAGACCCAGTCTCCACACGGCCGTCCCCCTCTCCTTTCGCCTATGGGCAGCAGGGTCCGGTTCAGGGACGCTATGCCTCCTCACGAGCCCCCTGCTCAGCCGTGGAGCCAGGTAAGTGGTGCGCTGTGCACTCAGACCCCACCCTGGGACGCATGGCCTCCCGGGTTGGGTCCCTGTGCTCCACTTCGCTGCCCCACTGCGGGTACGTCGGTGGTTTCCCTGGTCCCACTTGTTCGGTCGCTGGGGCCTGGTTTGCGTCTCTGGCTCATGAGAACCATCAGACTCGGCTACGCGATTCAATTCGCCCGGCGCCCTCCCAAGTTCAGGGGCATTCGGTTCACCTCTGTGCTGGACAGGGATGCTCCTGTCTTGCGTGCAGAGATCGCGGTCCTACTGGCGAAGGACGCGATACAGCCGGTCCCTCCAGCCGAAATGAGGTCAGGTTTTACAGCCCTTACTTTATTGGACCCAAGAAAGGCGGTGGGTTACGACGGATCCTGGACCTGCGCGTACTTAACCGGGCCCTTCACAAGCTCCCGTTCAGGATGTTGACGCAGAAACGCATCTTTCAATGCGTCCGTCCTTTCGATTGGTTCGCAGCGATCGACCTCAAGGACGCTTACTTTCATGTCTCGATTCTCCCTCGGCACAGGCCGTTTCTCCGCTTTGCGTTTGAGGGACGGGCATATCAGTACAATGTCCTCCCCTTCGGGCTATCCCTGTCACCTCGTGTCTTCACCAAGTTGGTGGAGGCAGCCCTCGTCCCATTGAGGGAAGCGGGCATTCGCATTCTCAACTACCTCTCGGGATCAGTTGTGCGAACACAGGGATTTGGTGCTCAGTCACCTCAGCCGATTGGGGCTTTGGGTCAACTGGGAAAAGAGCAAACTCTCCCCGGTGCAGAGGATCTCTTTTCTCGGCATGGAGCTGGACTCGGTCAACCTCTCAGCACATCTCGACGCTGCGCAGTCGATGCTGAACTGCCTGGGGACCTTCCAGTGCAAGACGGCGGTTCCACTGGTGGGTGACCTGAAAGAAAAAAAAAAACTATTTCAGAGGCTCCTGGGTCATATGGCATCAGCAGCCGCTGTCACGCCACTCGGGTTGCTTCATATGAGACCGCTTCAGCGTTGGCTTCACGACCGGGTCCCGAGATGGGCATGGCGACACGGCACTTACCGGGTTTCTGTTACCCCGTTCTGCCATCAGACCTTCAGCCCGTGGGCAGATCTTGCCTTTCTTCGGACAGTGGTGTCCCTTGGGCAAATATCCAGGCATGTTGTTGTGTCAACAGATGCCTCTGCCAGGGGCAGGGGTACCATGTGCAATGGGAATGCAGCTGCAGGGCTCTGGTCGGGGCCCCGACTGCAGTGGCATATCAACTGCCTCGAGTTGCAAGCAGTATGGCTGGCTCTGCGCCGCTTCAAATCGCTGCTACACAACAAGCATGTACTGGTCCATACGCACGACACTGCGACCGTTGCGTACATCAACCACCAGGGCGGTCTACGCTCCCGTCGCATGTCGCAACTCGCCCGCCATCTCCTCCTCTGGAGTCAAAAGCATCTGAGGTTGTTTCGCGCTGTTCACATCCCAGGCGAGCTCAATCATGCAGCCGACGAGCTCTCACGTCAGCCCGCCCTTCCAGGAGAATGACGACTCCACCCCGAGACAGTCCAGCTGATTTGGAGGTGCTTTGGGGACGCTCAGGTAGACCTGTTTTCCTCCCTGGACACGTCCCATTGCCAGTTGTTTTTCTCCCTGGCCGAGGGGACCCTCAGCATGGACGCACTGGCGTGCAGCTGGCCTCGGGGCCTATGCAAATATGCGTTTCCCCCAGTGAGCCTTCTCGCACAGACACTGTGCAAGGTCAGGGAGGACGAGGAGCAGGTCCTCTTGGTAGCGCCATACTGGCCCAGTCGGACTTGGTTACCCGAACTGATGCTCCTCGCGACAGCCCCTCCTTGGCGAATTCCTCTGAGGAGGGATCTCCTTTCTCAGAGAGGGGGCACCCTCTGGCACCCGCATCCAGGCTTGTGGAATCTCCACTTATGGTCCCTGGACAGGACGTGGAGGTTCTAGGTGGGCTACCTCCAGCGGTAGTAAACACCATCACTTCAGCTAGAGCCCCGTCTACCAGACACGCTTACAGGCTGAAGTGGAACCTGTTCGTCGTTTGGTGCTCTTCCCGCCTGGAAGACCCCCGTAGATGCCCGATCGGAGTCGTGCTTTCTTTCCTGCAGGATGGGTTGGAGCGAAGGCTGTCTCCCTCCACCCTTAAAGTGTATGTTGCCACCATTGCCGCGCATCACGATGCAGTAGACGGTAAGTCTTTGGGGAAGCACGACTTGGTCATCAGGTTTCTCAGAGGGGCAAGGAGGTTAAATCCTCCGCGCCCTCACCTGTTAACCTCTTGGGATCTCCCCTCGGTCCTGATGGCCTTGAAGGAGGAGCCCTTCGAGCCTCTGCAGTCAGTAGAGCTTAAAGTTCTGTCGTTAAAGACAGCGCTCCTCACCGCATTGGCCTCGGTCAAGAGGGTAGGGGACCTGCAGGCATTTTCGGTCGACGATTCATGCCTAGAATTCGGAACGGGTAACTCTCACGTTGTCCTGAGACCCTGGCCTGGATATGTTCCCAAAGTTCCCACCACGCCTTTCAGTGATCAGGTGGTGAACTTGCAAGCGCTTCCCCGGGAGGAGGCAGACCCAGCCATCACTCTGCTCTGTCCCGTTCGCGCTCTGCGCATTTACGTGGACCGTACGCAGAGCTTCAGGACCTCAGACCAGCTCTTTGTCTGCTTTGGAGGTCAGCAGAAGGGAAAGGCTGTCTCCAATCAAAGACTTGCCCACTGGTTAGTGGAGGCTATAGTCTTGGCATACCAGGCCCAACGTTTACCGTGCCCCCTCAGAGTGAGAGCTCACTCTATGAGAGGAGTGGCATCTTCTTGGGCATTGGCGTGGGGCGCCTTGATAGCAGACATCTGTAGAGCTGCCGGCTGGGCGACGCCTAACACGTTTGCGAGATTCTATAATCTCCGTGTAGAGCCCGTGTCTTCTCGTGTACTCGCCTCAGGTAGGCATTAACACCGGACCTGCTCGGTGTCGATCACGCTTGCTGCGCCATTCCCCTCTACAGACCGGATACGTGCACTTTGTTGCTTCTCAGTTCAGTTCCCCATGGCGAACCCTGTTGGAGTTCCTCCCGCACCCTCGGCGGTCAGGCGTGGCGGAGCGCCAGACGCCAGGTTCAGCACTCGTGTGCATGCCCAAGGTCAGCCCTTGTGCTGGGCTAGGTGCCCGTGTGTAGTGATTCCCCCTTCGGGTGATCCCACATGTGTATTCTTCCATGGTACGGCTCCCCTCATGGTAAGCCCGTGTCTTTCTCTGGCAGTCGTCCTCTGCCATCTCTGCTGCGTAGTCTTCTCACCCCAGGCGGGTTGAGTTTTACCGTCAGGGACTCTCATATGTGGCACTGTGCGGGCGCGGTGTGGGTGTCATTCCATATGTGTAATTCCACATGATACCTCCTATGCGCAGGATGTGGCTTCCGTAGCGTTCCCAACTGGGTACGCTTTCCCAGTGTTATCCAATGTACCACTGTATGGAACAGCAGTGCGGACACCTCTGCCTAGCCGCTGTCCTATCTTCTGCCCCAGCTGGTGTGGGGGGACTTGCCGGCTTCTGCAGGGCACTGGAGGGGGTCAGCAATGGTGGCGTTTTCCATACGGATCCCAATTCGTCAGTCACGACTGACATAACGTGGAATGTGACTGACTGAAAGGGAACATTTCGGTTACTTTTGTAACCCTCATTCCCTGAAGGAGGGAACGGAGACGTTACGTTCCGTCGCCACAGTTGCTGTACCACCGCTGTACGGCCGGGGCGCGTAGTCTCGGCTCCTCAGCGAAAAACTGATGTGCGTTTGCACACGCTCTCCTTTTATACCCGCGATGCGGGGCGGGGTGCGCGTGGCGAAACACGCACGCCAACTGTCATTGGCTTGTTTAGTTAACACTCGAAGGTGATTGGGCTCTCGGGCGAGATCCCAATTCATCAGTCACGACTGACGTAACGTCTCCGTTTCCTCCTTCAGGGAACGAGGGTTACACAAGTAACCGAGACGTTATTTATATACAAATATATTGGATTATTACTATGCAAACAAACATCACAGACCTTAAAGGGGATGGGACTGAAGGGGTAGATTGGGGAGAGATTATTCGGGATCTCTGGATCCTAAAGATGAGATAAGCATACATAAAACACCTAAAATACACTAATAATGAACACAGTAGCATAAGCAAAAACACACCTGATGATTTGGAGAATTTAATTTTGACACATTTTCATCTTCAGAGCAGTTGTCAGGAGCTGAAAACTGGACATAGAGAGGCAATAAATGTTTTATGTACTCAGGTTTTGTTTTCTCTAGAGTATATTCTAGCACTGAGTATGAGTATTGTAAAGTGGTTATGTGTGTGCATGTGTACAGTATCTGTGCTGTACCTGAGGACTCTGTACTAGTAGTTCAACTTTGTCTCCCGCTCTACGGATTGCCTCCACGGCTTCTTCATGAGTAAAATCACTCACATCTACACCTTGAACCTGCCAACATGCACATTAAAAATGTAAAGTGTGAAGTTCTTTCTCCAGTAGCTCATTACTTTCAACACACTTCTACTTTCAAGCTAAACAGTTTGCCCCAGATTTTCTTTAAACTAATCTTGTTATCTAGTTTATTTAGGTCAGAGTAGGAGTGATGCATTAGCTTATTATGACCAGCAGATGGAGATCATCAAACATCATCCAAATCCAATTACTGTTCATCAACACTATCTAGTCTCAGCCTCAGGCCTTCTAATGTATATTTCACACAAAAATAGCAAGCGCAGATTGAAATCACACATTCCAATCTGACTATCTGACTGTATTTTTTTCCTCACTCACTTTTTTACTCATGGTGTTTCAAACCTGCATGACTTTCTTGTGGGGGGCACAAAAGGTGATTTCTTTTTCAATATAATAAAAGTAAATATGTGTGTGTGTGTACTGTATATATTAAAAGGATGCTTTTGCATCCTTTTAAATGCTTGAGTTCTCATTCACGTTCATTAAATGAAGCAGAGCGGTCATAAAAATTCAAAAATTCTAAATTCTACAAAATTTGAAACTTCTAGATTATTTTCTTTAATTTAATTTTCTTTATTTTTTACGCTCCAAAACTTCATACATACAGGTTTGAAACAAGGGTGAGTTTCAATTTTTAAATCGAGGTTCATGGCATCAAACCCTTATAGCAGTAACTCGTTTTAATATATATTTCTATCATGACAGCTCTCTGAAGATTTTAGCATGGTGTTGGATATGACAATGTTAATGTATTTGATCTTGGTGGAATAGATCTGCTTACGCTGCTGCTGCTGCTGCGGCAGAGCAAGTACCGAGACTTGCTACTGCCAACACATCCACAACATGCTGCTGTGAGCATGTAAGAAATATTGCTGCTGCAAATATAACATACATGAAATAACCCGCATATAGCATTAGGGTTGGGTATTGTTTTTGTTTTTTTCGAAACCGGTGCCAAATCGATACTTTTAAAATGGTTCCGGTGCCTAAACAGTGCCTGAAATAAATAAATAAATAATTAAAAATTCCCATCAAAAATGATGGATTGGCCATTAGCACAAAACACATGATGTCGGTTTCATTCATACTTGATGCCAGATTGCCCTCGCACAGAAAATCCACATATCCAGTCACAGAAGTAGAGAACTGATGAAGGAAATCCCTTATATGGACAAAGGCATAGCTATTATATCTGTAAACCATGTGGGGAAGTACTTTTAAAAAGTAATGCATTACACTATTGCGTTACTCCATAAAAAAGTAACTAAATACGTTACTTAGTTACTTTTTTTTTGGAAAGTAATGCGTTACGTTACTTTTCTGTTACGTTTCAAATCCTGACAGGGCTTGCTTGTTTGTTTTTAAAAGAAAAAAGTTATATTTTTGGCAAATATAAAAAAAACTTTAACACCAAAAGTGAAATGAATAATCCTCAGGCTAAAGGGAAAGTAAATTTAAGTCCGTACAGTAGAATGCAGAAGAAGAAATTTCAACACACTTCAGCAATAAAAAAAAGACACACAAATGTTTGTCTAGAGTAATTTTTGCTTATTAGTACGGTTGAACTGGATCATCGAAGGTCAAAGCAAACAATGCTTCTGGTTAATTGAATGGGATTAAATCTAAAGGATATCTGGTGTGTTATATTTAATTATTGCAGGTTTGCGTCATATTCCAAATGATTTTTATTCATTTTGAGGAATACTGAAACTGTGTTTAGTTTTTTTTGTGAGTGAGATGAATTAATTCATATTCATATTTATATTTATAACTACGTAGCTGTCAATCAATAAATTGGAAAAAAAAGTAACTTGCGTTACTTATTTGAAAAAGTAACTCAGATATTCTCTTCTAAATTAAAAAGTAATGCGTTACTTTACTAATTACTTGAAAAAATAATCTGATTACCTATCTCGCGTTACTTGTATGCGTCCCCCAACACTGCTGTAACTGAGTAAACAGAAGATATAAACATTTTGAATGATAAAACACAGACAATAAACACTCAATTACGACAATATAGTTTCTGTTATTTAAGTCATCTCTGGTATTTTCATAATAATTAAGTATATTTATAATAGGGTGACCATGTTTTAGTTTTCCAAAAAAAGGACAGTAGGGGGCGGGGTTCACCTAACAGTATACATAGCAAGGCTTGCTTGTTTTTGTTGTATTTTTGGCTTATTTTATAATAAATAAAAATAAAACAAGTCAATAGAACAGAAAAATAATAGATAATGCCTTTGTTAGAAGGTCATTATTTATAATAAATAAAAAGAAAAGTGGAAAGAATAGAGAATGCTAGTGTTAGAGGCTCTTTTTTCTGCAAAATGTTTCAATACAAGCATTTCAGTCAAATGTAATTTATGCAATATTTTAAACCTTTAACCCACTTGGGAAAATCGACCCATGGCAACAGTTTAAAAGTAGCCAAATTCCTTTGAAAAAAACATGGACTTCCCTGCATCCAACATGAGCTGCAGGAGTCAGATTTCACTGAACACAGGTCGAGAATAAGGAGAGATGACTGTCAAGACCATGCTGGAGTATTTGCTGCTCAACAAATCCTGAGCTCACTGACAAATATCTGATCTTGCTAGATGTGCTCCCTTTACACAGAGAGCGGGGGGGATTAGCGAAATCGAAGTGAAAGTAACAGCGCAAAGGCTCATCAAAAATATTGAATACATCGCATCAAGGGGGGGGGGGGGGGGGGGGGGGGGGGGGGGGGGGGGTGTGGGGGGGGGGGGGGGGGGGGGGGGGGAAGGGGGGGGGGGGGGGGGGGGGGGGGGGGGGGGGGGGGGGGGGGGGGGGGGGGGGGGGGGGGGGGGGGGGGGGGGGGGGGGGGGGGGGGGGGGGGGGGGGGGGGGGGGGGGGGGGGGGGGGGGGGGGGGGGGGGGGGGGGGGGGGGGGGGGGGGGGGAGGGGGGGGGGGGGGGGGGGGGGGGGATACCCTGAGAGCGCTCCCTGATGCGCCAAAATTATATACAATACTAGAATGTTGACACGAAAATCGCGGGAGCGAAACACATGTTGCGGGAGCAGACGGCAATGGTCAGAGATTCAGCGGGAGTGGGATTAAGAAAACACCTGAATCCTGGACATTTTGGGCAATTAAGAAATCCGTCCGGACGCATTTTTGTAGGTCCAAAATGAGGACATGTCCGGGGAAAAGAGGATGTTTGTTCACCCTAGTTTATAATCTATTGCTAATCGATGTATTATTTTCAAAGTAGCATATGGAACATATTTTCTGCTCATTCTGTGACAAAAAGCCTCATCAGATCACAAAAGGAAGCATTTGACTTGTGTTGTGGAGTAAAAAGGTTATAATGTTCTCTTTTGTTGGACAACCGGTTTAGAAATGTGAATACAAGGGAGATTTAGCTTCAGGCATTTTAATTTAAGCATGTTTAGCTTAGTTAACGAAAGGCTACCTGCTGCCATCAGAGCAAGTGTAATTAGGCTACTGCATTCACGCGCTCCTCGGATGCTCTCATTTCCCGAGTTGTGCTTTTAAGTCTGAATGTGAAAACAACATGGACACTCGTGGTAATACAAATATGTGTTGGATTTGTATTATTAGAGTTTTCTGACTTGAGTTCAAGTGCATTTTCTCAGTCAGGAAATTATTTTTCATGTGCGGTGCCAGTGATGATGCTTCTTGTGTCCGTTTCGGAGAACCAGAGGACAAATATTTAAATCGATCGCTCAGGCATGGCACCAAAATGAGGCACCGAAATATATGTTCGGATTTGGTTCTATACCGGTTACATAGGTACCGGTGCCATATTGGTACTGGGTTTCGGGACCCAACCCTATATAGCATACATGAATCACCTCGTAGCAGATCTATACAGGTGGAGCTGGGGAAGGTGGGGGGTTTCTGAAGCAGGCTGCAACTGCTACTGCAAGCACTAATCATATATTTGAATGTTGAACAGCAAGCTCATTGGCTGCTGATACAAAAAAAACAATCAGCTGTGCTCCTGATAATGATGTCATTAGTCAGATTGAGTTAGACCTATCGGACTGCGCCATCTAGAGTTTCATGCCAGAACTCTGTATTGCTTTACACACTGTACTTAGTTGTGTTTTGGGTAACACTTTATTGAACAGTGCCCTTGTTATATATGTTACATATAATTGTAATTTTGCACAATTACAAGCAACTAACCCTAATCCTGACCCTATAGTAAGTATGTGTTGTTAATTAATATTACTCAGTGCGTAACTGTGTAATTACACAGTAACAAGGACACTAAAGAAGGAATGGTATACTTTCTTTTACAGCCCTGTTCCACATGTACATACTATGTACTTGTTATAGTAATTACAATAACTAGGTAAAAACTAGGTACTTACCCTGAACCTACCGCTAAACCTAACCCTAACCCATGTAGTTACCTTATATTATCCAGTACTTTCTTATCCAGTACATTATAAGTACAGGTAAGTGTACATGATATAAAATAAAGTGCAAACAAGGAAATAACTCATACTTTCATGATTTTCTTAATATAAATATTTTCTGCCACTTTCCCTATAAATATTTGTGTAGCGAATTAGCTCATGGGGAAATATGAATAATTAACCATAACTAGTTATGATTAACTATTCATATTTTAGATCCGCTGTAGATATTTAGCTGACCTCTCAGGGTCAACTGTCTTGTCATTTCTAAGAACGTTAATTTCCTGGTTAATGGAAATAACTTTCTTACTGTACAATTCTATAAGCTTGTAACGTAAATCTGCATGATCATTGACTCCGGTTATGAGTAAACACCGAACACGTCAAGTGTGATCAAGTAGGTTTTATTAACTACATAAACACTTAAATTGGTCTAACATACTACATAAACACATACACTGGTCTAACATACACACACACACATGCATACAGTTGGTATAGGAAAGGGTTAAAGTTTAACTCAGCATAGAAAGAGGCATAAAGAATTGATTTTATGGAACACTTTGCATGTATATTCAACAGATCAAATCCTTCAGGGATACGTCAGATTCTTAGTTCAAACACACCTTCGTAAAAAGGTGCAAATGATACCTAATGTATCAATTATAAGACTAAGTTTGATACTTATCGAGTCTCGGCGGTCTGAAAGAGATTCCTGATGCAAATCGTAAAGCTTCCCGTAGATCTTTGCTGAATTCGGTTCGATGAAAAGATCCAGTTTGAGTCAGTGTTAATTGATGAATGGAAAGGACTAGGCCGAAGAGAGGCCTGGCACAGATGCTTTTGGTATCCTGAAGCGTTTCTCACATCTTCTTTGCTTATGACCGAACCACCGACTGGGGCAGGTCACATGAAGTGTGACCTTTAAAGCCTGCAGAGATTCACGCCTCTCAATATGGGTTCGTCCAATGAGGAAGGCTGAAATCCCAAGCGGGAGGTTGGAATTACTGGGGATTTTTATGACTCTTTGTTTGTAAGCCTGGTATTTTGCATATGTAGTTCGCTGGAGTGTTGAGGCACGAATTAGTACAGATTCTTAGAACGTCAATATGTTGCATAGGTATCAGCATAAAATATACACACTTGTTTCGATCATAAGAAGGCGAATTCATAGATACTAGACATGATAGGATT
>JADLZN010006164.1:0-27278 GCA_018155175.1 Sinocyclocheilus anophthalmus
ACCTTCTTATGCCCCCCCCCCCCCCCCCCCCACACTCTTTCGAGCTCCCAGGAACAGTGAGCTGTGGTATATATGGACGTAAACCGCAGGGGAATCACTGTAGACTGTTTCAGAAGGCAGCCAAACATCTCTCCAACGGGTTTAGGACCCAGCTGTGTGTGAGTGTGTGGTGTGTGAGTGAGTGTGAGTGTGTGTGTGTTTTTGTGTGTGTGTGTTAGTGTGTGTGTGAGTGTGTGTGTGTTGGTGTGTGTGTGTGTGAGTGAGTGTGTGTTTGTGTGTGTGTGTGTTTTGTGTGTGAGTGAGTGTGTGTGTGTTGTGTGTGTGTGTTTGTGTTTGTGTGAGTGAGTGTGTGTGAGTGTGTGTGTATTTGTGTTTGAGTGTGAGTGAGTGTGTGTCTTGTGTGTGTGTTTGCGTGTGTGTGTTATTTAAAATATTTGAGTTGGTGTGTGGTGAGTGTGTGTGTGTGTGGTGTGGAGTGGTGAGTGTGTGTGACGTGTCGTGTTGTGTGTGTGTGTGAGTGTGTGTGTATTTGTGTTTTGATGTGTGTGTGTGTGTGAGTGAGTGGTGTGTGTGTGTGTGATTGAGTGATGAGTGTGTGTGTGTGTGGGTATTTGTGTTTGAGTTGTGAGTGAGTGTGGTGTGTGTGTGTGAGTTTAGTGTGTTTGTGTTTGTGTTTGAGTGTGTGTGTGTGAGTGAGTGATTGAGTGAGTGAGTGAGTGAAAAATAATGTGTGTGTGTGTGTTGTGTTTGTGTGTGTTGTGTTTGTGTGTGTGTGTGTGTGTTTTGTGAGTGAGTGAGAATTGTGTGTGTGTGGTGTGAGTGAGTGTGTGGTGTGTGTGTGTGTTGGTGTGAGTGTGTGTGTGTGTGTGTGTGTGTTTTTTTTGTTTGTGTGTGTGTGTGTGTGTGAGGAGTGTGTGTGTGTGTGTGAGTGTGTGTGGATTTGTGTTTGTGTTTGAGTGTGTTTGCAGTGTGAGTGGTGTGTGTGTGTGTGTGTGTGTGTGTGTGTGTGTGGGTGTGTGGTGGTGTGTGTATTTCACACATCCAAGAGGATTTAGCAGCCTGAACCCTACTCCTCTCCATCAACAGGTAGCAGGGATTTTTTTTAACTAATAATGCTTTAAAGCTTTTTCAAAATGACATTACACTTAAGTACATGAGAGACAGCATTCTGCATAGGCCAACATCATAAAAAGACCAACATCTAATCTAATCTCTGTCTGTTACACTTGCATCCAACCTTGGCACCGGCAGATGTTCACACTACTCTTGCTGAACTTTCAAAATCAAAGTTTGACAACAAAAGTCTGGTCAGTAGGCATGCTGGGAGCTGCGTCTAGAGATGATTAACCAGGGCATCAGCAGACAGCTGCTCGGCCGATTAGATAAGATGCGTCTGAAGCAGCTGCTCAAATACACTTTGCATGATATGATGATCAATATCTTCATTATAGCGCAGCAGATGTGTGCTTTCTTGTCAGTGCGTGACACAGATTTATGTACATGTGTGACCTACATATACACAGCTAAACAGTCAGCTCAGAGAAGCACATGGATCTCGCTGTGCACACATGCACTCTGCATATGTGTTCTCAGAGTGGATCAGTTATTCATCAGTGATCATTAGACGTGTTGGCTGTGCAATGCAGAAACATAGAATGAAGTGAAAGAACTGTAGATGGCATTACATGTCAAACGATAACAGTAATGGCCTGTAGTCTATGCTTCATTAAAACAGCATTATTCTCTATGCATACATTCATTGTCGATGTATTCTTTGCAATGAATGGCTGACTAAGTTTACATATGTGCATTTGTTGTCTTTGGGCGTCTCAGCTTAAACACAGACCGTTCAGTTTAATAGTAGCTAAAAACTGTATATGCCAATGACCATGCAATAATACTGCCAATAAATCCGATAGTAGGTTGTAGTTATAATGTTGGATTGTGTGTTATAGACGCCCTGCACCTGCTGCTGTGCCATTTGCATGTTTACAGTCGTGATCTGTTTAGCCATAAAGGTATACACCCCACGCGAATAAAGATAACGTGTTTTATTATCATTATTTACACATGTCCATCATGCATTTATTTATAGGTGTGCTTTATCATATTTAATCAAAGATAATGTTTTGAAAAGATTCTAAACACCGAGAAAATAATAAAACGGAAGGAAAGAAATATGACGTTTTTGTTTTTATTTAATTTATTTATTTTTTAATTAGAGGCTCTTTAAAGATACACAGTCACGTTTTATTCCTAAGCAATAAGTATTGTATTTAATACAGATTAAATACAAAATACAACTATACAAATTTGACCTTATTTGTATATTTGTATAGTTGTATTTTGTTTTTTGTATTTAATCTGTACCTATCTGTATTTGTGTTATCTGTATGCACCAAGGGTCTGGGAGTAACGCAATTTCAATTCTCTGTGAGTATGTGCTGTACATGTTCGATTGACATAAGCATACTTGACTTGACATAAGCCTGATGTAATTATGTCATGTATGAGAGCATTTTTTTTACTGCATTAACGTGCTATTCTACGTGTTCTGTTATGTGTTGTATCGGTTTATGGCTCCTGGGAGGCTTTGAACAATTAATATTCTTCTCATGAGCCATGAACACAAACCGCAATGAAGGTTTCAGTGGCTGAGATGCTGAGCTACTCTACAGACCTCACGCCTGAGCTCAGGGTAAACCATAACAAGGATGTAAGGCAAACCGTTGTGAAATATCTCTTGGATGGTCGTTATGTAATTCTTAATCAAATATACATTCTGTTGCATTAACCGCAAACGAGCTGCGTCCCTCGGCTCCGCTCCGCCACCTAGCGTCGGTCCCTGCAGGCCAGCGTCTGCAAATAACAAGAGTTCAACCCGAACCCATTTATGACCGTAGACCTCCAGACAGTCCTGGTCAGAACATGCAGCAGGCTCTGTGAAACAGCGTGCAGCACTATTGCAGGGGCAGGAGGAGGAGGAGGAGGTGACATACGAGGCAGACTTGTTCTAGTGCATGCAGTGAGCTCAGATCTCGAGAGCGTTGCTTAGCCTCGGCTCTGATCATGCGCAGTGCTGCCGCCGCGTGCGCTCTGAGACAAAGGACCGCCCTCTCCAGATTCCGCCACAGCATCAACTCTCTCACCCTGAACACCCCACACAGCCCTGAGCCGAGACACCCGCGGCAGATACCCAGAAAGTCCATTTTACGCTATCGATTATTCATGGACAGGATACTTTCATTTCTATCGACGTACTGGCTATTTAATATCGTTCTGTTTCTTTATATGTGAGTGTGAATGCAGTCTGATATAGACATCTCCAGATTTGTTTTCTTACTCTACAGTAAGCAGAATGTGTTTTTATTTCTAAGGATGAAAAGATCACGCCTCCCTTGTCGACATGCACAAATGAAAAATACACACCAGCGTGTACCTTTAAAACGAAGTTTGTCTTGTACACTGGAATGAGGTCAGAGCCAAAGCTCCTCATTGCACGCGCTGATTATTATTAGATTCCTTTTTGCGCCAATGAAAAGAGAGTGGGCGTGTTTTTGGCTCGGGGAAGGGTAGAGACAGACGCTGATTGGCCGGCCGCCGTCGCTATTATACCATTGGAAACGGATAAAGCCGCATGAGGCCACTAACTGATTCCTCATGCTTATTGGTATCATGTTTTTGAAGAAAAGCTGAGCAATGATTTGATGGATATTAACCCTGTAAAGCCTACTGTATTTTATTTGATACACACATCTCTGAAGCCTCTAAACTATCCAAAACTTTGAAACAGTAGCTTGACTGTAAAAATACTGCATCTCTGTGCATATAATCATATATATGCACTTATCAGTAAGATTTTAAACCTAAGAATGTTAATGTTAGACTTTAGAGTTGGAAAGGGTTTATTGAAATTGTATGTACAACAAAACAGTACCTTTAGCTCACTCTGGTGTCAAATGTGTCTTATCAGTGAGTTGAAACTCCTGTTGGTACTGGAGCAGCAGGGGGTTCATTATACTCCCAGATAAACTGCTACATGCTCATTAGGCTAACCAAACTGAATGGAATTTAACCCTCCTGACTTAATCTGTGATGAGTGTGAAAGTATGTGTTTGTCTGTTAGAATTGGATTAGAAATTGAGCTTGTGTAAAGAGAGACGTTTGACAGAATTTAAGTGACACCGCTTCTGTTTGCTGTAAGACTGATGGAGGGAGGGCGAGAGAGAAAGAAAGAGGAACCTGAGCTGGTGAGGTGATGGTCAGATAGATGTGGCTTGGTGAATAGTTCTAAAATAATCAGAATCAGAAGAGCTTTATTACCAAGTATGTTTACACACACACAAGGAATTTGACTTGACGACAGGAGCTTCCAGTGCAGAAGAAAGTACAGACATACATAGGAATAAGACAGTAGGGATGGAATATAACACTAACATAAGAAGAAGAAAAAAAACAGAAATTAAATAATGTACTATATACAGAAATAGAAGTATAGGAAAAAAAAATTTTTGTTTAGATAAATGTACAGATATGTTATAAGGGAGCAGATATGTTATTTCCAAAGTGTGCAGTTTACAAGTGTACACATTTTGGATTCTGTGTATAAATATGTCAGTTGTGATGGACGATGTATAATTATGAAAGCTTAATTGTTTAGACTGAGTATAGCCTGTGGGAAAAAACTTTTCTTGTGCCTGGCTGTTCTGGTGGTCAGTGCTCTTTAGCGCCGACCAGAAGGCAACAGTTCGCAGAGAGAGTGGGCTGGGTGTGAGGGGTCCAAGGTGATTTTTTTTTTTTTAGCCCTTTTCCTCACTCTGGAGGTGTTAAGATCTTGGAGGCTGGGCAGAGGGGCACAGATAATCCTCTCAGCAGTTCTGACTATCCGCTGTAGTCTGATTTTGTAGCTGAACCAAACCAGACAGTAGATGAACATAGGACAGACTCCATGATCGCAGAGTAGACCTGTTTCAGCAGCTCCTGTGGCAGGTTGAATTTCCTCCGCTGGCGAAGGAAGTACAACCTCTGCTGGGCTTTTTGACAATGGACTCAATGTGATTGTCTCACTTCAGGTCCTGAGAGATAGTGGTACCCAGGAACCTGAATGACTCCACTTCAGTCACAGTGCTGTCCATGATGGTGAGCAGGGGGGTTTCTCCTGAAGTCCACGATCATCTCCACAGTTTTTAGCGTGTTAAGCTCCAGGTTGTTAAGACTGAACCAGACAGCCAACTCTTTAACCTTTTGTCTGTAAGTAGACTCGTCTCCGTCCTTGATGAGGCCGATGACTGTAGTGTCGTCCACGAACTTCAGGAAGTTGAAAGAGGGGTCCTTTGAAGTGCAAAATAATCAGGCCAATATAGGTTTTTAGAAGAAAAAAAATCATACATGGAATGTAGATTCAACCTAATAGATTCTGAGTTGTAAAGTTAATTTTGATATATATATTATAGACTGTATATACAGTGGTATGAAAGTGTTGGCCCCCTTCCTGATTTTTTTTGCATGTTTGTCACACTTTTGTTTCAGATCATCAAACAAATTTAACTATTAGTAAAAGATAACACAAGTGAAAACAACATGCAGTTTTTAAATTAAGGTTTTATTATTAAGGGAAACTAAATCCAAAACTACATGGCCCTGTGTAAAAAGTGTTTGCCCCCTAAACCTAATAACTAGTTGGGCCACCATTTATATTTTTCTCGCAGCAACCACTGCAATCAAGTGTTTGCGATAACTTGCAATGAGTCTGTTACAGCGCTGTGGGGGAATTTAGGTCCACTCATCTATGCAGAATTGTTATAATTCAGCCACATTGGAGGGTTTTCAAGCATGAACTGCCTTTTTAAGGTCATGCCACTGCATCTCAATAGGATTCAGGTCAGGATTTTTGACTAGGCCACTCCAAAGTCTCATTTTGTTTTTCTTCAGCCATTCAGAGGTGGACTTGCTGGTGTGGTTTGGATCATTGTCCTGCTGCAGAACCCAAGGTCCTTCAGCTTGAGGACACACTTTTTCACACCACTGTATATATATATATATATATATATATATATATATATATATATATATATAGATATTGATCAAAAGTGACAATAAGACTTATTGATATTATGTACGGGATACATATATATATTTTTTTAATATCTTGCTTTCCACCAAAAATATTAAGCAGCACCAACCGTTTTCAGATTAATATAATAGAACTGTTTCTTGAGCACCAAATCCTTATATTAAGAATGATTTTCTGAGGATCATGTACACTGAAGACTGGAGGTACGGCTGCTGAAAATTTACAATTTTAAAAATATATAAAAATAATTTAGGTTGTTGAGTTTTTTTTCTTTCTTGCAGCCCATTATAGTTTTTTTAAAGGAAAAAAGGTCTATAGAATTAATCTAATTGATCTATTGTTCAATATGCCATCATTTTTAGTACGGTGAAAATTTGTTCTTTGTGAAAAGAATTCTTGCAACATACTTTGCTGCATCTAAAAACCTTTTCCACCTGATTTCTTTCCATTTCTATCAATCTCCAACATACACATACACTGGAAAACAATCATTAAATGTGTTACATCAGCAGAATAACCTCATCAATCTTTCCTTATCATTAATTTCTCTGTCCTCACCCCAATAACCCTTGCCCCTTGACCCTGGTTCCTTGCTAGGCGTCTCTCTCTTAACAACGGGTATGCTCAAGTCATCAAAACGGAGGTTCCTTACATCAGCAGAGCTTGAGTAAAACCTACCAGAGCAACATTACATACTCACCCAGAAAACACTGACAAAGACACCCAACACAGTTTGCATCACTACATTCTGCATAGATTTTTTTATTTTATTGATTTATTTTTTGGTCAGAGCGATATATACATAAGATTTTTTTTTAATTTAGATTTTTCCTGGCATAGAAAAATGGCGTAACAATTTGGCAACTGTTGGATCATTGGTATTAACCCATGGCTGAGCATATGTTGCTAATAAACTGTGACAACAAAGATAGTGAGACAGAATCAAGCCGTGAATTAACAACACCTTTGATGATTATATTAGATATGCTGTATACACAAACCCCCACGAGTGAACAGTCCACCCACACGCACACGCATTAAGCTGCAGACAGTGTTGTCATTTGGCACAGTACCAGTGTTTCCACAGCTTTGTGGTCGACTGAATCTCAAAAACGTCCTCACCCCCTCCCCTCCTTCCCTGTGCGTACCTGGCTCTAACCTTTGCTCTCACTAAAGACACCACTGCCTTTAATTACACTAATTACAAGCAATTACACAACACTACTCATGCCTGCCCCAAGGCCTGTTTCCTTCTCCCACCGCACTGCGTGATTCTGACAATCTCTATGGCTTCTTTTACACACTCATGCCATGATGGTAATTAGTCTCAGATGAGTGTGAAGCTCAGAGTTTATGACCTCAGGAACAACAGAAGATAATGGCATATTCTGGTGAGGGCTGACTATTTAAACAGTGCACTTGTCATGGACTGTTTGTGTAAGTTTGAATGAAAACACGATTGCGGAACTGCGGACGGTGATCTGGATTTCAAAAGGGTGGAGGATGAAGTCTGACAGGCTTATTTCCACAAACCAATTATCTATTGCAGATGATGTGGTCTGACAACTATTGAACTGTTTTAGGGAAATTTTCTAGACTCTTACTTTTCGCTTTGGTTTTATCTTTATCTCAAACTGTTATTGATGACACCGCCAGCCAAATTACCTGGAAAAGCGTGTTGTTTTATTCAGTGCTTCTTCTATGTAATCTGCAGCATCCTTCAGCGGAGTTAAAGTTAAGCGTACTTATCTTGTCTTAACATGGCAGGAGTTGAGTGAGCTGATAATCATTCAACATTCTCACACACACACCGGCTCAGCTTTTTTGAGGGGTTTCTCACCCACAGCTGGTAGTTAAGGGGCGTCTGGTCTCAGTCGTGGTAAATATTTACTGAGGGTTAATTAGTTGCTCATTGTGAAGGGTGGAATTGTGGGATTGAGTCTCATTCAGATCTGTGTGATTGTCTAAGGGTGCACCGCGGCCTGTAGGGAGCTCCACAGGAATAGCTGATGTCTTGACTTCCGCATAGATAAAATCTGCTGATACAGACAACCCAGATCCAGTACAACCTCCCCCCAATTTAATGTAATTAAACATTTGCAGAATTAGCTTAATTGGTCAAAGATGGAGAGAAGAGAATAGAGATAACTAATCAATCAATAAGGGCTAAAAGGGTTAACTATAGGAGTCACAAGCATAAACATGAAGGAATTTAATTCACAGAGACATAAAACAATGTTTTGTCAGCAATTATAATTCTAAACAAATAATTTACTATTTAGAGACCAATAATAATATTAATACATAACTAAAGTATAGATATATATATATATATATATATATATTGCATTACATATATAAATAGTTTCATTTATATACTAACACTACAATATATATACAACATATATACATAGAATATTTATTTAGGGGTAAAAAAAAAATAGGGCTATAAAACAATCTAGTTTGTCTCTGTTTCTCTTTTGCAAGAACTGCAGAACCACAGATATTTTACATTGAATAAATAATTTTTACCTCATAGGATTCCTGTCAATACATTAAGTATCCTAAAGGTGATATAACACAATATTTGTGGTAATATTCAACACAACTTTGCACCACCTCACAAGACAGCACAAGAAACACTCTTCTCCAGGCATGAGCTAGCACGCTGAGGCTGCTAGGGTTGCACTTCCATAGAACACCACACGAACATCTAGACAACAGACATTTCACCATCCAACTGAGGTTTACTCAATATAGCTAATGTCTTTCTTTTGAGAAATATGTTTACACTCAAGAGAAGTATGAGATTAAAAATAAAAGGTTGTTTTGAAAATGAAAAATATGCCTGCATGTTAGATTATGAAAGTTCTTTGGCAAAGAGGATGATGTGTATATACACATAGATGCAGTCAAGACATGCAGAAGCTGTCAAATAACATGACTCGGGATCAGGAATGTCCGGAATGGAATACTAGCGTAATGCTAACTGCTCAATATACACTGTATACTGCCTACTCATATTTAAAGAATAGTATGTAAAACATCATTCTACATTGTGTAACAAACATTTAAAATAATCACATGACCTCATCATGATTTATTCAGTAAATAACATGACGTTTTCATCTCAGAAATAAACAAAATAATTTTGTCAAATCCAGAAATGTCTACTCTAGGCAGGCCAATCAAATGTCAAGAAGGAGATGTTAAACGGCTTATATTCTGGTTCATTTATCCCAAAGGAAATTGAAATCAAGTGCATTGCACATGTTCTAAAATGTAGCATGTTTGTTAAATGATTTATTCAGAATTTAACCACAAAGAACAACTTACTTAGCACTTACACCTTAAAGACTTTGGCTTTAGTTATAAGATGTTGGAGAGGGCCATCTGGGGGCAAATATATAATTATAGCTCTATGCTCTGTTTGATTAATAAAAATGAGATACACAAAGAGTAACATACGTACATATACGTACATGGAATTGACCTTTGGCCCGTATGTTCTTTGGCCTCTGATGTACTACTGTTCTGCATAGCCTGTTTGTAACTAAATCTGAAAGAAGAGGTTGACAGGTAATTGACATTTTAAAAGAGAAATTATGAAAATTGCATAGGCAAAGAGTATAGAGTGAACTGAGAAGATGCATTTCTTTGTTTTAATAAAATAAGGAGTGATGAACACACTTTAATGCTGGGAAATTGATTCAGTATAGCTCATTATGATTACAATTATGTTGTGCTGTGCTTCTTTGTTTATTTACATATTCTGCTTTAGAAAGCATTCAGACAGAAATATGAATACATTCTTAAAATATTAAACCTTAAGCTAGTTCACTAGGCTGATCACTGAAGCAACAGCATCTATTGTTTTGGCTTCTTTTTTCTTGTTTATTTTTTCTTAAAATGCACATAAAATTTACATATCTTCATGCAAACCATAAACTTATTGTTTTTATATTGTGTATATAATGTATGTTATGGCGGGACATTAGTGTTCCAACAGATATTAGTATACATTTGTCGCTTCAGCATTATGATTTCCCTGTCTGTCTGACTGATCTCTCAGTGAACATTAAAAGCAGTTTTGTGTCTCTACTTCCTAGATCCCCATTACCGCCTTGTTTGGAAAATACTGGATTTGAGCCATCATCACTGCCTTAGCAGTATGTAATTAGTGAGAGGTCAGAGGTCAGTCTGGCCTCAGCTAGTCTTGATGGGGGGTTAGACTGCGCCTATTCAGAGTGTGCTTAGTTAGATTGAGATGAAGGACATCTGTCCCACCCTATGGCTTTAGTTATGAAATCGTGGAGGGGGGCAGATGGGGACAAATACATTTTATATCTATACACACACACACACACAATACATATATAGGGATACATTTCAATAAAAGAAATTCGTAATATAAATTTTTTTGTGTTAAATGTTAGAGCTCTATAATGTTGTGTGTTCGTATATATGCTTATGTATTATATAAATATATATATAGATTATATATATCACTTTTTTATTTAGTTTCTATTATATAAAGCTCTCTTTTTGTAAAGTATAGAAATTATATATAAATGATATATGAGAAAGTCATGTATAGGATGAAGTTATCTAGATCTATAAATGTAATCTTTTTTTTCAATAATGCTTTAAATATTTTAGGGGGAGCAGCTGGTGCAAATATATCTACAATGTTATGTTATTTAAATGTAAAGTGGCTATCTTTTGAATAATAGACATGAGATGTATACAAATATTATTAAAAAATGAGATTTTAAAACAAATACACTAGATATTAACAAGGTAAATATAAATATTTTTTATAATAGCCTTTGATCTTTTAATTAACATCACTTTTGTATGACAATAAAGTTCATATTGATAATACCAATTGCATTATGTTTAATAGAAGTTAATTTATAATTTACTTAATACAGTGGGGAAAAAAGTATTTAGTCAGACACCAATTGTGCAAGTTCTGCCACTTAAAAAGATGAGAGAGGCCTGTAATTTTCATCGTATACCTCAACTATGAGAGACAAAAAAAATCCAGAAAATCACATTGTAAGATTTTTAAAGAATTAATTGGTAAATTCCTTGGTAAAATAAGTATTTGGTCGCCTACAAACAAGCAAGATTTCTGGCTTTTCTTCTGTAACTTCTTCTTTAAGAGGCTCCGCTGTCCTCCACTCGTTACCTGTATTAAATGGCATCTGTTTGAACTCGTTATCAATATAAAAGACACCTGTCCACACGGGCAACACCTTCCAATCACTAGTTCCCCCTCCAAACTCCACCATGGCCAAGACCAAAGAGCTGTCAAAGGAAACAAAATTGTAGACCTGCTCCAGGCTGGGAAGACTGAATCTGCAAGAGGTAAGCAGCTTGGTGTGAAGAAATCCACTGTGGGAGCAATTATTAGAAAATGGAAGACATACAGGACCACTGATAATTTCCCTCGATCTGGGGCTCCATGCAAGTTCTCACCCCGTGGGGTCAAAATGATCGCAAGAAATGTGAGCAAAAATCCCAGAATCACACGTTGGGACCTAGTGAATGACCTGCAGAGATCTGGGACCAAAGTAACAAAGGCTACCATCAGTAACACTCTGCGCCGCCAGGGACTCAAATCCTGGAGTGCCAGACGCGTCCCCCTGCTTAAGCCAGTACATGTCCAGGCCCCTCTGAAGTTTGCTAGAGAGCATTTTGATGATCCAGAAGAGGACTGGGAGAATGCCAAATGGTCAGATGAAACCAAAATACTTTTGGTACCCAACTCTCACTTGAAAGAAGCTGAGTTGTCATCCAAAGAACACCATAGCCTACGGTTTAAGCATTGGTGGTGGAACATCATGCTTTGGGTCGTGTTTTTTTCTGCAAAGTGGACCGGACACACCTGATCCTTGTACACTAAAGAAGTAATGGGGCCAATTTGTATCCTTGAGGATTTTTGAGTGAAAACCTCCTTCCACACTCAGTCTCCTCGGTTTCAATAATTGTATCATGATCGAATACACGTTCCGGCTGGGTTCTTCAGCATGACAATGATCCCAAACACCCCGCCTGGGCAACGAAGGAGTGGCTTCTTAAGAAGTATTTCAAGGTCCTGGAGTGGCCTAGTTAGTCTCCAGATCTCAACCCCATAGAAGATCTTTGGAGGGAGTTGAAAATCCATTTTGCCCAGCGACAGCCCCAAAATATTATTGCTCTAGAGGAGATCTGCATGGAGGTATGGGCCAAAATACCAGCAACAGTGTTTGAAAACCTTGTGAAGACTTACAGAATACGTTTGACCTCTGTCATTGCCAACATAGGGTATATAACAAAGTATTGAGATTTTTTTAATTTTGTTATTGACCAAATACTTATGTTCCACCATAATTTGCAAATAAATTCTTTAAAAATCCTACCTAATGTGATTTTCTGGATTTTTTTTTTTCTTTTTTTCTCTCATAGTTGAGGTATACCTATGATGATAATTACAGGCCTCTCTCTATCTTTTTAAGTGGGAGAACTTGCACTTGGTGGCTGACTAAATACTTTTTTCCGATGCCACGGTATATGCCATATTTGAATATAACACACACACAACACACAACACACATTTATATATATATACATTAGATTTTTTTTTACAAACACTTTACCTCCTGTCCTTACGATAAATTAAATAAAATATAACCTTTTTTTTTACTGTTTAGCTCTATTCTTAAATCATACCTAAATCTAAATCTTTAACACATCTGAATGCCAACTGTGAAGCTCTACTGTACTGTTGCACAATCGGCAAATAAATTGACTTTGATCTTTGATTTAAACATACACTTATTGGACATAACAAACACACATACCTCTTGTCTCTCTAGCATTACACAACAGGGGAGCATGTTAGTTCAGACTAATTACCTGGTGCTGAAAGATATAGAATTGCCCCAGGATGCAACATATATGCACACAAACAGACACTCGCAGGCTTTGCCTTTGCAGATTTTTGGCATGAGAGAAGCATGCAAAGAAATGAGGTAATTTAGCAGAGCACACACAGGTCAGATGTGGGAACGTTTATCCTCAAATGTGATTTAATCCCAGTACCACACGCAGACACAGACAGCAGGCCCCTATGCCATTATGTGTGTGTTAGTGTGTTAGCATCAGTGCATTAATATGTATAGAATGTGAACATGTTGAATGGCATGTCAGCTTCGCTTTGAGCACAAACCGAACGGGGCACTGAAGTGTGTGATAGGTCAGATGCCACACTGAGAGACTGAGTGAAAACGTGCCACAGAGAGAAAGAAAGAATGAAAAAAGGAGAGGTGGGGGAGAAGGGCATTTGGAGTGAGATATATAAAGAAAGAAAAGGCGAAAGAATGTCCTCTCAAATCTCAGATGTTCTGTTCCGCACTGTTGCACTCACGCACTAGTGTTGTGTTGAGGAGCCGTATACCGGGTGTAGAAGGGCAACCGTATTGACTGCAGGTTACCCTGGTGGTCTCAAATGGGTCTATTCACCTAGTAGCAGGTGGTCAGAAAGCATATAGTAGCTACAAAGGAAGGACTCACTGATAAAGAAAAATATAAGTTAAAATGGCACGCCTTAGACCAGTAGTGTAAAGCTAAACAGTTAAATTAGTTAAAATAAACTTCATAGGAATGATATCTGCTAAAGCAACCACATAGAAACCACTCAAACACTCAGAACTCCTTAGCAACTGCATAGAAATGAGCGAACACACTTAGAACGCCTCAGAAACTGCATAGAAATGTGCAAAAAACACTCGAAACACCTGAGCAACTGGACATAAATGTGCAAAACAACTCGGAACACCTGATCAACTGGACAGAAATGTGCAAAACCCCCGGAACACCTGAGCAACTGGACAGAAATGTGCAAAACCCCCGGAACACCTTAGCAACTGCATAGAAATGTGCAAAAACATTCAGAACACCGGAGCAACTGCACAGAAATGTGCTAACAACACTCAGAACATCAACTGCATAGAAATGTGCAATAACACTCAGAACACCTTAGCAACTAGTGTTCTACGTCTACTTAGCAACGTGTTCTAGGTGGTTGCAAGATGATTATGAGCCTTTAAAACGCTTGTGAAAACATCAGTGAATCAATTGATTACATTTTCACCTTCACTGTGAAATAGGAAGTCGCAATAATATCCAAATACTTGGCAATCAGAAGAAGTACTTTATCAGTATTGCTTATATTAAACACTTGTGAAACCACCAATTACTTTCTGTCACAACAGATATATAGCCTTGAACTTCTGTCTTTTTTTTCCCCAGCAGACGACTCGGATTCTATTTCAAGTTAAAACAATAGCTGCCTGTGGTGGTAATCTAAATTGAATCTGCACTGAGCCTCCTTTGACCTCTCTTGGATCTGACTCGCTAAGCGTTAAGCAAGAGTTCAGCACCTCATACACACGTCTCTCAACCTGTCAACTCTGCAGAGACATTGAGGAATTATTTACATTGGGAAAAAGCCCATATGAGAGAGAGAGAGTGTGTTAGAGACTGAAGTTTAAAGGAAAAGAAGGAAGGAGACAGGAGATGAATAACAGGAGTGAATGACAGAGAGAACGGAAAGGAAGGAAAGACCAGGAAAGTTTTTTTGGAATGAGGCCCAGTCTGAGGGTCAAAGTTGACTCGCATATTTAAATCTAACTGAACTCTAAGCCTTTTGAGCACACACACACACAGCACACACACAACACACACGTTAGCAATGTCATAACAAAAGATAAAAAGAATAAAGCTCTACATTTTTTTTTACTAAGACAACCAAAGTACATTAAGTTGAATTCAATTAAACTAATGTAATAGATTTAACAATAAAAAATTTATTTAGTTATAAAATAAAAAAGTTTTAAAATATTGTATTTCCTTTAATTCCACTTCTTATATTCAAATTCAATGGTATGTTTCACTATCTACCTTTAAATTTAGGAACTTCTCAGTTCACTTCTAACTGGCTAAGAAATACCCTATATTGGACTGATTACTTCTGACAGTGGTTTAGGGAAACATACCTACCTAATTCCTCTGCTAATGTCTGCTCCGCAAGAACACAAATTATATTTTGTTTTTGAAATCTGATCCATGCCTCCGCACGAATGGCATGACATTCTGTTTTTAAAGGCATGGACACATTCCTTCATAAAATTATGTTGTAAATTTAAAAGATTCTGCTTGGTCGGAAAGAAGTGACGGGAGAGAAAGGTCGAATAAGGTGCTGTGAGAGAACAATGGAGTGATGGGAGTTGAGATCAGAGGTGATTTTCCTCTATGTGGTGAACAGACACGCACTGCCTGAAGGCCTTTTGATTAAAGCGGTTTCCGTTTCCCCCCCCCCCCCCCCCCCCCCCCCCCCCCCCCCCCCCCCCCCCCCCCCCCCCTTGCTTGTCTCTGCCTCTGTCTGTCTTCTCGTCAGTTTTCGTGCTCTCAGGTCTAGATTAAAAACCATTGCAGTTCATCCATTTCTCGAGATGATGGGAAATAGATGCGAAAAGTCTGGGCTCATACTCTCCGGATCCTTCATGATAGTTCACCCCCCCAAAATGAAAAATTTTGGTATCATTACACTCACCCTCATGGTGTTCTCAAAACTTTCTTTATACTGTGCACACAAAGCAAACAACAACACAACTCCAGAGGTTCATATGACATGAGGGCCACTTAAAATGTTGACAGACTTTTCTTTCTGGGTTGAACTGTACCCTGTTAAAGATACACTTATGTCTCTTCGAACAACTTACGTTCAAATTGCCAATTGTAAGGCTGGAGACAACCCCGGTGAAATAAGTTTAAATTAACGCAAGGCTTTAACACCATACTATCCCCGCAGATTGATCAACTAAAATTGCAAATATTTTTGTAGGTATGTATATTTTTTTAAAAAAACAAATCTAATTACTTACCCAATGCAAGCCAAGTTCAAAATTCGTTTATTTATTTTTGACATATTAGAGTCAAAAGTTTTTACAAAGGGGACGTTTGGATGTTTCTTTTTATCACTCCATCATAAAATAATGTCAACAGCCAGAAAAACCACACGGGCGTGTGGTGTGTTTAGACTAAAATGTTAATGGAATCTGGGAACTGATATATATATATATATATCTATATAATATATATAATGAACACACCTGCCTTTATAAACCGTAATACAGATAGGATACAACACACGTCAGACTTATTTTAAATCATTGAGATTTTGAAAGATTTTTTAATATTTTATTATATTTTCCTTAAAAAATTCTAAATTTTGTTGTGTGTTTTTGTCATTTTTCTTCATCTTCTTTTCCTTGTTCGTGGATTCATATCGTGTTTTAATATGTCATATAGGTTAATTCAATTTTTTTATTTTCAGTTTGGTTGAGGTTATTTTGTCACATCAGTTAAAAACGAGAAATTGCATAGCAACTAGCTGAAATAAAATAAGTTAAATAAAATTTAAAGTTTTCAGTTAAAGTTTACTTTAAGTAACAAAACATTTTTTATTTTCAGTTTTAGTAATAACCCTGATAATTACTACAAAAGTAGAGATTTCTGTCTCAGTGCATGAGAAAAAAATAAATAATTTTGAGAAATATGTATTAGTCTGAAATGTTATAAAAAGGCAAATAGCCCAAAATCTCAAAATTGACCAGTGCATTAAAAAAAAAAGTTTTTGCCTTAACCTTAAATGTAACCAGTATTGCTAAAGCAATTGTCATTTAAAATATAATACAAGTCTTGCAAATCTATGACCAGAGAAAGCACATTAAAATCACTACAGTCACCAAGCGTAACGGTAAAAACAGGTTCCCTTTGAATACTTGAGCTCAGTGTGTTTTTGCTGCTGGGGGTGAGTGTGCGGTCACTCTCATTAGGAGCACTGCTGTGTGCTGGTCTTAAGAACACAGGATTACACTTGCTCCATCCTATAGGCTTATGTCTGCACAAAAGGACAGAGAGAGAGAGAGAAAGAATGAAAGCGAGCAAGTCTCCAACTGCTAAACTTCAGTCTAGCCTTGCTACGTTGAGCTCAAAGCCTAAATCAAAGGCAGAGATTATGTGGCCCACTGACCCGCTAGAGTACAATAGAAAACAAGAACAGGGTCAACTTTATTATAACTGTCTGAGGCCTCCTCGCCTCTTTGAGAATCGGGTCATATAGAATGAAGTTCTTTTTCTTTTCCTGAATGAACTTTTTAAGTCTTTTACATGGTACTAATCTTCACATATGACAATGAGAAACATAATTGTGACTTTAGGAAACAGCGTGAGCTCCAAGAAACTGCTGTCATTCAACATCGCGACAAATATATTCACATTGTTAACAGCTAAAATGTATATTCAGTATCAATTTTTAAATTTTCTGATTAAATTTTTTTGTGTGTTTTTCACAACTTCACAAATGAATTACAAGAAAATCCCGGATACAAAATAATAATCATTCTGACCTTTTGATGATTTAGCTTCAATATATCGCCATATTTAATTGTTGACAGGAATGAAAACAAGGCTGTGAGTGATAGAAGTACAATGCGTTTAGTGGATTGTATTGTTGTTTAATAATACAATACAATAACATGTTCAGCTGAAATATCTTTTCAAAGAAAACTTTCTATGGACAAAAATTCCATTAAACAGTTTTGAGTTGTGAAATGAATGTGATCTAGGACTGTAAAGACTGTAAGTCTATGCCTCATAGTTTCGTTTTCATCAGTGTTAAATTCAGTATGACATCTAATCAGACTAAGGTGTTGTGAATGTTTATTAATACATTTAAACAGCAGAATTATTGCATTTCTTAGCACAGTTGTGCTCTGAGATTAACTTAAGCTTTGTTTGAACTGCCTTTGACAGAACATGGAAAGTCCCAAAGAATTCTGCCTTCCAGCTGTAAACCATACACCACATTATTAAAAAGAGAAACAGGAAGATTTCAACCTTATTTACCCTTTGATAACATGATAATAGGGTCAGTTTCAAATTTCAGATAGAAAATTGAAATTGTGTTCGTTGCTGTCATTACAATAAATGTAGAAAATAAATAATAAATTAATCATGTATACAAACAACCAACCATCACGTAAGTTTTTTTTTTTTTAAGAAATTAATATTTGTATTCAACAAGAATTCATTCCATTAATCATAAATGACGTTCATGGCTTTTTTTCTCTAACAAGTCATTTTTGTAAAATGTTAGAGAAATCTTATTTCCAGGTAAATGAGTTTTCTTATTTGAACTTTGTATTCAACACACAGATCCTAATAATTTATCACAGTTCGCCATAAAGAATTAGCCACCCGGACTTTTCCACTACTTGATAACCCAACAAGTACAAATAAGTTGGTTCTTGCACAGTAAAATATGGCCAGATCTCAGAATGATTTTTGAAGTGATCCTTGACACAAACTACTGGAGTAATGAAATTCAGCTTTGCACTACACAATTATAGTTATTTAATAATAAGAAAACTGTTATTTAAAATTTTTATAATATTACTGTTTTTACTGTATTATTGAACCAGTAAATGTTACCTAATTGAGTATAGGAGACTTCCTTTTAAAACATAAACCCCCCAAACATTTGAAAGATGGATGCTTAGGAAAGTTAAACTGTCTGGAAGCTGTTTAATTAATTAGGAAATTGTGTGAATGGCAACCTGTTAAATAATGGAGTGATTCAGCCCTGGACTCCTCTTTGATGTCAAGAGGGTTTTATATTGAGGAACTGTGTCATTGTACAGACTTAGAGAAGAATGTTTCAACATGTTTCAACTGACTAACCACCATTCAGAGCTGAATTCTGCAATGAGCGACCGTGAGCTAGAGCTTTCGAGTTGAGATGTGTTAAGGTGTGAGTGTTTGTGTTTTGAAAGTATTGCACAGTCATTTGTGAATAGCAAACCACAATACCCTATGACACATGCCACACCCATGCTTGAAAGTATGAGAGGAATTTCCTTCATTCCTGGCCAAGAACTTTAACTTGCAGTTGTCCTTAAATCCCCTCTTTTCCTGTAGTTGATCAACTATATTTGCATTTATATTTACATAATCTGAAAGTGTCCAAAAAGTGTTTGGCCACTTAAGCCGACTTAAAGGAACAGTTCACCTAAAAATGAATATTTGCTGAAAATGTACTCGCCCTTAGAATATCCAATATATAGATGAGTTTGTTTCTTAGCAAACAGATTTGGAGAAATTCAGCATTAAATTATTGGCTCTCCAATGGATCCGCTACAGTAATGGTGCTGTCAGAAGAGAGTCCAACCTTCTGATAACACAATCACATAACCACAATACTCCACATAACACCAAACCATATGAGTTAAAAGCTGTGGGTGTTTGTAAGAACGATCATTAAAATCACATGTGAGCTGTGCTGTGACCTGTGCATATTTCACCATCCTGATCAGACACTAAGAATGATATTATGGCCAAGGAAGTCGTAGTTTCAGCAGGTGTGTTAAAAATGCAAGTGCTCCTATTATGGGTAATGAAAGTTTCATATTTTGGTTTTGGGAGTCCCCAAAAAACAGTTTGACATGCATGCAAGGTCAAAACACTTTCATTGTCTTATAAATGCATTTATTTTTTACCTTACTTGCTCAACGACTCCCAAACGATTCGCTTAACGATTAATTTTTCCAAACCCCTCCTTTGCATGATGCTAATCTGCATTGATTGGTCTGATTGGTCTCATTTCCATTTCATCAAGTCTGTAATGCCTGATAAAGCAGCGTTTATGATGCTTTGTGTACAGCATTACCGGGAAAACCGCTATTTTTACCGCTCCAAAAGCAGCACCTAGTGGCAAAAATGACTTGCATATTTAAGTCGATCCATGCTAATGTTGATGTCAACATGAAACGGCTTGGGACTCGTTTTAAAAATGACTCGTTTCGATGATTCAGAACTGACTCTTTCTTTTGAGAGGCAATAACTTTATACACTGTGCACTTTCAGATAACTTTGCAGGATGATTTCATTCTCTTAGAGCTGTGTTACACACTGCATGAAAAGTAATTTAAAAATTCAAATAGGGTCCCTAGTAATTTTTGTTTTTTTTCATTTTTTTAACGAAAACCTGCAAAATCGAGGCCTCGATCCTAATTTAAAATTAATCTTGTCCTGAATCAGCTATGAATATCAACATCCCAATCACCAAGGTCATCACAGGTGAAAACCATCCCAAACCGTTCAGAACAATAGTTTGGTGGATTTGGGTGATAAATGACGGAGTAGATGGCTTAATGTTTATTTACGAAGGAAAGCTTATGTTTTTGGGATCATATAGAACTTATTTGGTCCAAAGGAACAGTTAAATTAATACTTAATAATACTTTAATATATATATCACTCTTTTCCTTCACAAGGCATTAATAGATGATTACCTGTGGATTCTTGTATACTCTAAGCAGCTGTTGGACTCTCATTCTGACGGCACCCATTCACTACAGTGGATCCATTGGTGAGCAAGTGATGTTATGCTAAATTTCTCCAAATCTGTTCCTGTGAAGAAACAAACTCATCTATGTCTTGAATGGCCTGAGGGTAAGTGCATTTTTTTGGGTAAACTATTCCTTTCATGCATGACCACCATTGTCTATATAAAAACATAGCACTAGCATTAGTTTTCCCAATAAAGAGGTTTTCTTTCAAATCATAAAACAATAAATAGATTGTTCACAATTAAGTCAAAGAATTTGGACATTTTCTGCCTGTCAAATGCTAGTGGATCATGTCCACAGTTACCGTGATGAACTACACCTGTGGTTACTCTGATAGTGTGAATTTCACACATCCATTAGACCTGTCTGCAGTACCTGTGTGTTTGCATGGATATGTGCGATAGATTTGACTGTGATAGTAACAGACACAGTGCGGCTAATTGCCTCCATTACAGTGTGGCAATGTGACAGCTGCTGGGGAAGGCCACACAAGGTCAATTGTGCCCTGTTGGAATGGCTGCACTCTTCCCTGATCTGCCACAATAGATTTAACAGACAGTGATGAAAGGGGACAGGTCTTTCAGTGAGAGATCAGTATGTACCCTATGTACATGGGCCCTCAGTCTCAAACCAAAAACGCTCTTACTGTAATCTCACTGTCTGGCCTTTTGACGTCAGTTGTTTATGGATGGAGTCACTCAAGGTGCTGGATAATAGTGGCTTTGTCGCTGCTTAATGGTCAAATTATGCCTGAAGGGGTGAGAAAATACCCTAGAAGACAAACAGGCCAAATGTACTGGACCAGATATGCTGCAGATCTTCTCTAAGGACTTTGGCCAAGTGATTGATGTGTTTTGACATGATTCAAATATTCATAAGTTAAGCACATTTAAACCCCTAGTTCTTAGTAGCCCACTTTAATGTGAAAAATAATAATAAACAAAAATAAAAACTAATTTTCATTAATGCAATGCATGAATAATTTTGCATTATGTAATTTGTAAAGATACAACTGTATACACAACCGTCCAGCTGTTTTGAGTCCATAGGATTATTTTTTTATGTTTTAGAAAGAAACATGTCTTACAGTATGCTCACCAAGTCTTTCATTGATTTAAAAAATGCAGTAAGACAATTATATTGTAAAAAATATATATATATTGCAATTTAAAATAAGAGTTTTCTATTTAATAAATTTAATCAATTTAAGTATCTGGAGGGCAAGCTGAATTCTAGCCGCTATACTCAGTCTTCAGTGTCACATTATCCTTCCGAAATCATTCTAATATGCAGATTTGCAGCTCAAGAAACATTTCTGATTATTTTGATGTTGAAAAATGTTGTGCTGCTTAATATTTTTTTGTGAAAACCATGCTACATTTTTCTTTGATGAATAGAAAGTCCAAAAAAAACAGCATTTATATGAAATATAAACTTTCTGTAACATTACAACCTTTACGAACATTTCCTAAATATAATGTATTCTTGCTAAATAAAATGATCATTTTTATTTATTTATTTATAAACTTTTAGAATATTACTGAAACTAAGATTCATGCATTGATTCATAATTGTGTCTGGACAGGGTGATTTTCATCATTGTATTTCAGTAATAAGAATCTGGTAGGGAAAATGCACTTAATTGTTATTAATGTTACAATATTAAAAATCGTATTTGTTGTTTAAGCAAATAATAATCTCTCATTTTTGTTCTTTCGGGTGAAAAACACATTTCCACATGACATTCAGGTGTGCAAGGAAAACAATGTATCATGCGCTGACATTTTTAAATAAAATTTTATGCACAGCCAAAAAGAAACAAGATGCATTCTGACTGACAATGACACAAAGTTCAAGGGTCTCTCTGATGCTTTAACTAATTTACACAAAATGTAAATGCAGCAACAGCACCAGTGATCTAAAGATGCCTTAAGTTAAAATCTGGTTACACTTTATTTTAAGGTGTCTTTGTTACAGTGTAATTATACATTTAAGTACTGATTAATATTAACTACTTACTATATGGTTAGGGTTAGGATTAGGGTTTGTTTTATGGTTAAATGTATGTAATTATGCATAATTTATTGTTATTATAATAGTAAGTACATGTAACATGTGTAACAAGGAAACCTTAAAATAAAGTGTTACCAAAATCTGAAACTCAGTCCTAAGAACTTTGTCTCCGACAATACCCACATACACACCCTGCTTGGCAAGTTCAACTGCAAGTTCAGCTCAACAGTTGCTCCTGTCACCTTACATTACAGAGCTCATACAATGGCATGAGAGACAAAAAGAAAGAGTGCCAAAGAAAACTGACAGATTGATAACAGCACTAAATCACTGTTAGCAGACCATCTTCACCAGCTCTATGACTGACACAACTCTCCAAACTCAGCTCGCAAAACAACTCTAGACAGCACCGAGCCAATGGGGCAGCTCTCATTGCCGTAATTATATCATGCCTGAGGAAGGCTGAGACACAGAGCCATGCAAATTCAGATTAAACCTGCAGCGGCGGGGGCCAGTGTATGTGTTTGTGTGTTAGGGACAGGACCTTTTGATCATATGGGCGCTTGGAGGGCACGCTAATCACTCCTGACAGGCCCTTTCCGACAGATTCAGCGACAAACTTCTCGATTTTGCTCTGGTTTTTGAACTCTCCTCTGCCCTGCGGGGACTTGTCAAGCAATCTGATGTCAATGACCCAATTGTCCACTGGGCCCTTTCGGGTAACCCCAATGAGGTCCATGCCCCGTCTATTGTCTGCGAATGAACTCTAGCACTGATTGCATTTTCTGGTAATTAAGCTTGTTCTTTCTCCCCACTCTCTTTCATCGCGGGGCACCGTTTGGTGGGTTCACATTAGCGCACGGAGTTCAGCGTAATGTCACTTGCGTGATCACACAGGTGCTGGGTTTTCCCACCGTACCATGCCGCTCATTAGGTCATTGTGATGACGGAAGCGCATTTTGTTTAATTGAATTCTCATTAGTGCTGCTGCAAAAGACTGACCTCGTTGCTTCCAGGGCACCAAGCTTGTTATATGCATATCCTTTCACATAGGTTTTAATTATGTTGTGAATAAACCTACGCACAGGAATTAACGGTTGCTGGTGTAAAGGGAGCTAAAGATGTGTTCATACGCATGTGTTGGTGTTATTGCACTCATAAACACATACAGTGGGGCAAAAAAGTATTTAGTCACCCACCAATTGTGCAAGTTCTCCCACTTAAAAAGATGAGAGAGGCCTGTAATTTTCATCATAGGAATACCTCAAATATGAGAGACAAAATGAGGAAAAAAAATCCAGAAGATCACATTGTAGGGTTTTTAAAGAATTAATTGGTAAATTCCTCGTAAAATAAGTATTTGGTCACCTACAAAAAAAAGCAAGATTTCTGGCTCTCACAGACATGTAACTTCTTCTTTAAGAGGCTCCTCTCCTCTGTCCTCCACTCGTTACCTGTTTTAATGGCATCTGTTTGAACTCGTTATCGGTATAAAAGACATCTGTCCACAACCTCGAACAGTCACACTCCAAACTCCACCATGGCCAAGACCAAAGAGCTGTCACAGGACACCAGAAACAAAATTGTAGACTTGCACCAGGCTGGGAAGACTGAATCTGCAATAGTTTAGCAGCTTGGTGTGACGAAATCAACTGTGGGAGCAATTATTATAAAATGGAAGACATACAAGACCACGGGGGTGGGTATAATCGTGCGCTCGTCGCTCTGCTTGGGGCTCCACGCAAGATCTCACCCCGTGGGTCAAAATGATCACAAGAACTGTGAGCAAAAATCCCAGAACCACACGTGGGGACCTAGTGAATTACCTGCAGAGAGCTGGGACCAAAGTATCAAGGCTACCATCAGTAACACACTGCGCCGCCAGGCACTCAAATCCTGCAGTGCCAGACGTGACCCCCTGCTTAAGCCAGTACATGTCCAAGCCCGTCTGAAGTTTGCTAGAGAGCATTTGGATGATCCAGAAGATGATTGGGAGAATGTCATATGGTCAGAAGAAACCAAAATAGATTTTTTTGGTAAAAACTCAACTTGTCGTGGTTGGAGGAGAAAGAATGCCGAGTTGCTCCAAAGCACCCATACCTACGTGTTGAACCGCTTGGTGGTTGAAAACATCATGCTTTGGGGCTGTTTTTCTGCAATGGGATCAGGACGACTGATCCGTGTAAACGAAGAATGAATGGGGCCATATATCGTGATATTTTGAGTGAAAACCTCCTTCCATCGGCAAGGGCATTGAAGATGAAACGTTGCTGGGTCTTTCAGCATGACAATGATACCAAAACACACCGCCCGGGCAACAAAGGAGTGGCTCCGTAAGAAGCATTTCAAGGTCCTGGAGTGCCTAGCCAGTCTCCAGATCTCAACCCCTTAGAAAATCTTTGGAGGGAGTTGAAATCCGTGTTGCCCGTGACAGCCCCAAAACATTACTGCTCTAAAGGAGATCTGCATGGAGTAATGGGCCAAAATACCAGCAACAGTGTGTGAAGACCTTGTGAAGACTTACCGAAAACGTTTGACCTCTGTCATTGCCAACAAATGGTATATAACAAAGTATTGAAATGAAATTTTGTTATTGACCAAATACTTATTTTCCACTATAATTTGCAAATAAATTCTTAAAAATCCTACATATGTGATTTTCTGGATTTTTTTTCTCATTGTGTCTCTCATAGTTGAGGTATACCTATGATGAAAATTACCGGCCTCTCTCATCTTTTTAAGTGGGAGATCTTGCACAATTGGTGGCTGACTAAATCCTTTTTTTCCCCACTGTATATATATAATGCACTAGACACATTCTTGTGTCAACAATGCAGCTTGACTTTCTCAGTCACTTCTGATCACCAAGGTTTAGGAGACAGGAGCCACCAAAACCCACACGTACACTAAATATACATAATGTGCCTTTCAAGGCTCCAAGAATATCCTTGATGGTAGTGTTCTCTTCCAAATATGTCCCAGGACACATTATTTCTGAAAAATGAACTCGTCCATGGGACGCCACCCCAGTGATATGTCAGGCACCTATTCAAACACAATACTTCTCTAGTTCTGGATGAATATATGAATGTGTGGTGACAATAGCATTTGCTCCCTTGAAAGTTCTCATGTTTTATTGTTTTACAACTTTGAACCACAGAGAATTTCATTTGACCTTTTTGACACTGAAAATGAAAATGTTCTTTTATGTGAAAGCTACAGTAGGGCCTTGATGAGATGTTTTTGTCTATTTGATTCAAACCAGTTTAGTTTGTCTGAACAGGAAAACAACATGAACCTTACACTTTTAAATTTGCTTTGAAATGAAACTAAATCTTATTTTTTCTTTCAGTTTGAAAGATAAGATCAGATTTTATTTACACACATTCACGGTGAGGGCTTTTACAGATACTACATCAAATAGTACCAACGTAATAGCATTAACTATTGCTTTCCTGATTTTTATGCTGTTGTCTGCAACAAAAATGATCAGATTTGGATACTGAGCAAATAAAAATTAACAGTCACAAATTTTAAAACATCCATTGCTGAAGCTTTAAGACAAAATCGTTACTGAATGAACGAATACACATTTTTTTTTTTTAAAGTTTGCATGTTTTGGAGTTCATACTCAAATTGCAAAACATCCATTGCTGAAGCTTTAGACAAAATCATAAAATAAATAAATAAATAATTGCATGAATAAATGAATGCATGATGAATTAACAATAGACAGACAGACAGACGATAGATATACAAACTGTTTTTTTTTAAGTTTGCATAAGTTTTGGAGTTCATACTCAAATCGCAAAATATCCTTTGCTGAAGCTTTAGACAAAATCATAAAATAAATAAATGAATACATAAATAAATAAATAAATAAAAATAAAAATAAAATATTTTGCATATATTATTGGAGACTGCCATACTCTGGAACGGAAAAATACTTTTTATGCTTCAGAGGCCCAAAATAAAGAACAAATTAGCAATTTCAATTTATATGGACAAAAAGTAAGATAAAACTGTGATAGTTTGTAATGTAAATCAATGAAATTTTTATAAATGTATAGCAGACTAATTACAAAAAAGTCCTACAGTATCAGTTGTCCATCTATATCTCCCAATAATCTTAGTAAAGATGAAGACTCATATAGGCTTATCTGGCTTTCTAATTGTTAAAACTTTGAACAAGGCTTTATAAAGCCAACATTCAAAGTTCATTTGAATTTCAGTCCATATGCCTAACCATATTTACTATGAAAAATCCTCCACTACGGTCAATAATTTTAAAGGCACCATACTTAGAAAGTTATTTTTTTCAGTCTTTTTCCTTTGTGGTCTTGTCTTCACACTTTCTGCCTGTCTCTTACATTGCTAACCCACTCCAGGTGGAGTGGCGCTGGCGCCCTAGAGAGATAGTTGGGAATTGCAAAGGGGGCAAGAGGTGTCAGATCCTGAAAAGGCAGAGAGAGGAACCCGATAGTGGCTGGGTGCTGGAGGTCTGGAATGGGGCAGAAGGGTCTGGGGCTCCGGGTATTATTGGGGACAGGCTGAGGAGAGATGAGGGCAGAGAGCAGTCTGACCCAGCGGGAGAGAGAGAAAGAAAGGAAGAGTGGGTGAGATGGGGGTTAAAAATTCAAAGAGAGACTAAGGAAAGGAATGAGACTCAAGGAATGCTGGAGAAACCACAAGGAAAATTAAAGAATGAATGAATGAAAGAAAGAAACACTAAA